>CABHPH010138919.1:23713-40847 GCA_902168325.1 Peromyscus nudipes
AGAGAGAGAGAGAGAGAGAGAGAGAGAGAGAGTGTTATACAATGAAGTTTTATTCATCCATAAAGAAAAACAAAATTGTAGGCTGAGGAGATGGCTCAGTGCATGAACTACTTGCTATACAAACATTAGAACTTAAATTCTGATCCCCAGCACCAATGGAAAAGGCCGAAGGTGGTAGCAGACCTCTGTAATCCCAGTGTTGAGGGCCTGAGACAGGGAAAACCCAGGGGCTCAATGGCCAGACAATGTACACAAAACCATCAGTTCCAGGTTCAATAAATGATCATGTCAAGAAATTGAAGAAGATATCAGGAGATGGAAAGATCACCCATGTTCATATATAGGCAGGATTAACATAGTAAAAATGGCAATCTTACCAAAAGCAATCTACAGATTCAATGCAATCTCCATTAAAATCCCAACATAATCCTTTATAGACCTCAAAAGAACAATACTCAACTTCATATGGAAAAATAAAAAACCCAGGATAGCTAAAACAATCCTGTACAAAAAATGAACTTCTGGAGTTTATCACCATCCCTGATTTCAAGCTCTACTACAGAGCTATGGTAATAAAAACAGCTTGGTATTGGTATAAAAGCAGACATGTGGATCAATGAAATTGAATTGAAGACACTGACATTAATCCACACAACTATGAACACCTGATTTTCAACAAAGAAGTCAAAATTATAAAATGAAATAAAAGAAAGCATTTTAAACAAATGGTACTGGCATAATTGGATGTTGGCATGTAGAAGAAAGCAAATCGATCCATATCTATCACCCTACACAAAACTCAAGTCCAAGTGGATCAAAGACCTCAACATAAGTCCAGATACACTGAACCTGACAGAAGAGAAAGTGGGAAATAATCTCAAATGCACTGGCACAGGAGACAACTTCCTAAACAGAACATTAATAGCACCAGTACTAAGATTAACTGTAGCTGTAGTTTTCCTGTGTCCCACCTGGCCCATGGTCAGGACAAATCTCTCTCACCTGCCAGTCCTGCAGCCGCTTGGACCCAAGTAAACACACAGGGCTTATATTACTTATAAACTGTATGGCTGTGGCAGGCTTCTTGCTAGCTAGATCTTACATCTTAAATTAACCCATTTCTATAAATCTATACCTTGCCATGTGGCTCGTGGCTTACCGGTCTGTACATTTTGCTTCTCATGGCATCAGCAGCTGGCAGCATCTCCTGACTCAGCCTTCCACTTCCCAGAATATATGCTTATCCCACTTATACTATTCTTCCTGGCTGGCTACTGGCCAATCAGCATTTTATTTATCAATCAATCAGAGCAACACATTCACAGCATACAGAAAGTTATCCCCAGCAATTGACAATTAATAAATGGGACCTTGTGAAACTGAAGTTTCTGTAAGGCAAAGGACACTGTCAATAGGACAAAATAGAAGCTTACAGAATGGGAACACATGTTCACCAACCCGATATCCAACAGAGGGCTGATTTCCAAAATATATAAAGAACTCAAAAAACAAACCAAATAATACAATTAAAAAATGGGTTACAGATCTAAACAGAATTCTCAACAAAAGAATCTCAAATGGCCAAGAAACACTTGAGATGTTCAACATTCTTAGCTGTCAGGGAAATGCAAATCAAAATGACTCAGATTCCATTTTACACACAACAGAATGGCTAAGATCAAAAACACAAGTGAGCCGGGCAGTGGTGGTGCACGCCTTTAATCCCAGCACTCGGGAGGCAGAGCCAGGTGGATCTCTGTGAGTTCGAGGCCAGCTTGGGCTACCAAGTTGAGTTCCAGGAAAGGCGCAAAGCTACACAGAGAAACCCTGTCTCGAAAAACAAAAAACAAACAAACAAAAAAAAAAACCACAAGTGACAGCTCATGCTGGAGAGGATGTGGAGCAAGGGGAACACTCCTCTATTGCTGGTGGGAATGCAAACTTATACAGCCACTTTGGAAGTCAGTGTGGCTCTTTCTCAGAAAATTGGGAATCAACCTATCACAAGACCTAGCTATACCACTCTTGGGCATACACCCAAAGGATGCTGAAGCATACCACAAGGACACTTGCTCAACTATGTTCACACCAGCTTTATTTGTAATAGCCAGAATCTGGAAACAACCTGGATGCCCCTCAGCCAAGAAATGGATAAAGAAAATGTGGTACATTTAAACAATGGAGTATTACTCAGCTATGAAAAACAAGGACAGGATCTCCCTAGGAAGGGTAAATAGAAGAGATTTCTTGAGTGGACTGAGGGTGGGTAGGGATGGGAACATGAGCAATCAGGTTGGAGGAGCAGAGGGGGAGAATACTGAAAGAGACTACTAGAAAAGGGGGGCATTTCAGGGTCAGGTAAAAACATGGCACAAGGAAATCTCCCAGGAATCTACAAGGAAGACCCCAGCTTACACTCCTAGAAATAGAAGATACCTAGCCTGAATCTCCTGTGACCAGATTGGTGCCTGCCTAGCCCAATTGTTGTCAGAGAGGATTCATCCAGCAACTGATGGAAATAGATAGATGCAGACCCACAACCCAACATTAAACAGAGCTCGGGGAATCCTGCAGAAGAGGAGGAGAAAGGATTGTAGGAACCAAAGGGGTCAAGGACACCATAAGAAAACTTACAGAATCAACTAACCTGGACTTAGAAGGGCTCACAGAGACTGAACTGTCAACCAGGGAGCCTGCATGGGACTGACCTAGGCACTCTGCATATATGTTACAGTTGTGTAGCTTGGTTCTCTTGTGGGACTCCTAAAAGTGGGATCAGGAGCTGTCTCTGACTCTATTACTGGCTTTTGGGACCCTACTCCTCATACTGGGTCGACTTACCCAGCCTTAATACATGGGGAGGTGATAAGATAAAAAGGTCAGTTATTGAATCTACTTTTTAAAAGGAACTACTTGATTTAAATAGGATAAGTAATGAAATTTTTTGTCTGAGTTTATCAAATGTCACTGGAATGGACATTGTTAACATATATAATGGAATTTTTTGTCTGAATCTGTCAAATGTTAATGGACGAGACATCGTTAATGTAATTCTTGACTACATATATTGTATATACTTATTGGATATAGTTCTTCTTGTATTAGTTATAAGCTTTTTTAAATTTTAGACAAAAAAAGGGGAAATGTGGTGATATTATGTTCCCCAAAATATTGTGCACCCTAATAAACTCATCTGGGGTCAGAGAACAGAACAACCACTAGATAGACAAAGAGGCCTGAAAATGGTGGTGCACACCTTTAATCCCAGCACTAGGGAGGCAGAGTCAGGCATATCTCTGTGAGTTTGATACCAGTCTGGTCTACAGGGGGAGTTCCAGGACAGCCAAGGCTACACTGAGAAATGAGAAACCATATCTCGAAAAACAAAAGAAAACAAAACAAAAATCTCAGAGGCTTCCAGTCTGAGGAAACAGGACCAGCTGAGGAACTGGTGAGGTGAGGTGGCTGTGGCTTGTTCTGCTTCTCTGATCTTCCAGCGTTGACCCCAGTACCTGGCTCCAGGTTTGTTTTTATTAATAAGACCTTCTAAGATTCGTGCTACAGGGAGGTGCTTAGTCTTACTGCAAATTGATATGCCATGTTTTGTTGATATACATGGGAGACCTGCCCTTTACTAAACAGAAATGGTGGAGGAGGGGATTGAGGGGTGGGAACAGAGAGGGGGTGTAGTGGGTGACTGAGAGAGGAGGGAGGGGAAACTGGTCAGGATGTAAATTAAATAAATTTATTTTTAAAATATAGAAAAACATTTTAAAGAAAAATATTTCTCTGAAAGAGGACACTGTATTTACTGAACTCTGTATATAAATTAATAATTTTCCATTAAAATATTCTATGCAAAAAAAGACCATGTCAAAAAAAAAGTAGGCATGGGAAAATAAACCTGTGGGTTAGGATCTCTCCAGCTAAGCATGATGACCTGGGTTTGATACCCAGGACCCACATTCTGCAAGCTGTCCTCCAATTTCCACATATGCACTGTAACACATGTGTATGAATAAATAAATGTAATAAAAAATAAGGTAGAAATGTGACTGCAAAAAGTATCACAACACCAACCTCTGGATTCCAAATGCAACTGCACAGGCAAGCATACTCATATACATATATACATACATATACCACACACACAAAATAATTAAAAAAGGAAAAAAATCTTGTCAGTTGTAAGAAAATAGATGAAACTGGTCATGACGTTAAGGAAATGAGCCATAATCAGAAAGACAAATGAAAGTTTTTTTTCTTATGTGAATCAATATCTCTCACTCCCCCCATATGTTTGTGTGTGTGTGTGTGTGTGTGTGTGTGCATAATACGATATAATACAATATACCATATATATGACAAAGTAAGAAGAGGACTATTTGAGAAGGGGACCAGTAAGATAAGAGAGACAAGAGAGGATAATGGGGACATGGCTATGAGCAAAGTAGACAATATACACTTATGAAAATGTCATAATAAAACCCACCATTTCACATAATGAATATATGTTGATAATAATCGTTAAAAGAATATTTACAATTACCTGATGTTATCAGGAAAATTATCTTTTTTTCTATTTGGGGAAATATATAGTACATCTTATCATAAACTTAAAAAAACTTGTGTGACTGTGGACATGCGTTTGCCATGGCTGTGTCTGTCTGTAGGTTGGAGTGTAACCTTAGGTATTCCTCCTTGAGACTGCATCTCTTTTTTTTTGTTTGTTTCTTTTTGTTTTTGTTTTTGTGTGTGTGTGTGCGTGTGTTTTTGTCTGAGACAGGGTTTCTCTGTGTAGCCCTGGTTGTCCTGAAACTTACTCTGTAGATGAGGCTGGCCTGGAACTCACAGAGATCCACCCGCCTCTGCCTCCAAAGTGCTGGAATCTAAGGCGTGGACCACCATCACTGACTACATCTTTTGTTTTGCTGTCGACAAAGCCAGGCTAGCTGACTTCTGAGCAACCTGATGCTGCCTGACTTCTACCCTACAGAGTACTGGGATTAGAGATAGTGCCCATCATACCTGGCTTTGTATAGATTCTGAGGATTCAAAACTCTGATCCTCAATCTGTGTGGCAACTGCTGTTATCCACTGACCCATGTCTCCAGCCTCTAAACATTCTTTTATAACAACAAAAATACTTTTTTAGAAAATGCTCTAGCCATGCTTGGTAGTGCACACATTTAATCCTAGCACTTCAGAGGCAGAGGCAAAGGCAGGGTGATCTGTGAATTCGAGGTCAGCCTGTTCTACATAGAGAATTTTAGGCCAACCAGGTAAGACCTTGTCACAGAAACAAAAACAAAACCTTACAAACAAAAAATTCGATATTCCTATTGAAAATATTCCAAAGAAAATTACTACTAAAATGTCATATAATATTCCAGATTTTTGTTTGTTTTTTGTAGTTGTTTTTAAGACAGAGACTCTCTACATAGACCTAGCTGTCCTGGAACTCTGTAGATCAGGCTGGCCTCGAACTCAAGAGAACCAACTGCCTCTGCCTCCTACATGTTGAAATTAAAGGCCTGTGCCACCACTGACTGGCTAATGCTAGAGGTTTTTTAATACATACAAACCTGTTTTCTTTATAACAAATGAAACCAGAGAGAATTTTTTAAAGTTAAAAAGAAATCCACTTTCCCCTAACTGCCCCTCTGAGCCCACCTCCCTTAAATAACAAATGTTAAAAGTATGGCATTTATATTCTACCACCTCAGTTCTCTTTTTATATAGAAATATGCAAAAAAGGATATATGTATATTCTTACTTTATACATTTCACAAAAACAGAATCAGAGTGGAGACTAATGGCATATACCTTTAATCCCAGCACTTAGGAGTCAGACACGGATGTATCTCTGTAAGTTTGAGGCCAGTATGGTCTACATAATGAGTTTCTGTCTAAAAAAAAAAAAAAGGAATCATAGAAAACACCCTGAAACCGTACATGTACTTCTGTCATTTGGTCCTCGACATAGGCCCAGAAAGAGAAACTAAAATTCAGTTAAGAAGGTCATATAAGAAATGGCGCCGGGCGGTGGTGGCGCACGCCTTTAATTCCAACACTCGGGAGGCAGAGGCAGGAGGATCTCTGTGAGTTTGAGGCCAGCCTGGGCTACAAAGTGAGCTCCAGGAAAGGCCCAAAACAACACAGAGAAACCCTGTCTCGAAAAAACCAAAAAAAAAAAAAAATGGCAAAACAGGATTCAGTCTGTGATTTGCTTTCTGAGGTATAAGCCTCAGAAAGTCACTGAGCATTTTTTTCAATGTTTAAGATTTATTTATGTTTATGGGTGTTTCATCTGCATGTACGTCTGCACACCAAAAGGCGGCACCGGATCCCAAGGAACTATAGTTATAAGTTGTGAGTCACCATGTTGTGCTATGCTCTTAACGGATGGGTCATCTCTCCAGGCCCCTCACTGAGCATTTTAACAGAAATTATCAGATACTTCTGATGACGAGATAGGAGGGATTCCTGCGTAATCTCGGAGAGCTTCAGTAGTGAACGGAAGAAATGAAAGGGGCCTGATTATGAAGTGCCATATGAGGTGATGCTTGAAGAGGCACTGGCGGCAGGTGGAGTTTGGAGGTGCTTCATTTGGGGGAAAGAAATGACCACAAATTATCATAGTGGACTATGGCAGATGGAGCTATGGCCAGACTATACTCTCTTGCTTTAGTTGGGTCAGGAAAACCCTGTGTGTTTCCAATTCTGGAACATTCCATACCTAAGAGCGGGCTTTTCAAACACGGGACAAACTATTACACTGGGGGGGCTTACAAGTTTTGAAACTTGCTTAGATTATTTATTTATTTATTTATTTACTTACTTACTTATTTACTTACTTACTTATTTATTTATTTATTTATTTATTTATTTATTTATTTATAGATTTTTTTTTTTGTCTGTTTTAGTCCTGTTTCTTTCTGATTTCAAAGGGTTTCAATCCTACCAGCAGTTGGTTCCCATTTTTTCTTTGGGCAAGCGCGGGGCGCTACATCATCTCCCCCTGCCAGTCCTGGAAATTGGAACAGTCCAGAGCAAAACTCGCGAGATTTCCAAATGAGATTTGGTCCTCACGAGTCTTTTTCTCCGGAGCCGGCTACGTGAGAGAGAGGAGTGCTAATCGGCTCGTTCTGCCTCTGTCCCCTTTGGTGGACAGGCTGGTTTTGTGGCAGGTGTGCTAGACTTGTACCTCCTCTGGCCACTCGCGGGAGAGGTGAGTCCTGGTGGGGGAGTGTGTCCTAGGGAGATAAAAAGCCTTCCAAGGAGTCACTTTTAGATAAATGTGGCTGCCGAGCCACAGAGGGAGGGAGAGCTAAGGACCTTATGGGAGACTTAAGGGGCAAGGTTGTGCTAACGAAGACCTACAACAGATTGTTCTGTTCTTACAGGGTCAGCAAAGTCCCTAAGACACTCAGCAATCATGAATCCCGACGATCCCTCTAGTGGGTTCCGGCACGGCAAAGTGTTAATGTTCATCAATGAGCAAATGTCCAAGCACACAAAAGGTCCCGAGTTCTACTTTGAGAACCTGGCCCTATCCTGGGAGGAGGTGGAAGAAAAGCTCAGAATCCTCCTGGAGGATAGCGAGATGCCTAGCCAGGCTCGGGAAGCCTGTGCCTGGGGCAGCCTGGCCTTGGGTGTTCGCTTCGCTTGGAGGCAAGGCCACTTGCAGGGGCGCAGAGTGCAATGGCTTCACGACTTCGCCAGCCTGCACAGGTCAGCGGCACATGCCTTGGCATCAGACCTGAAGAAGCTCACAGACCAGCGAGAGATTGAACGCAAGGAGGCAGCCTTCCAGCTTCAGCTGGCCCACACCAAACTGGCAGAGGTGCAGAGAGAGCGGGACCTGCTGAGACTGAAGCTACTACACGCGGTAAGATTACCTCCTAATCCAGTCTTATCCCCACCCTATGCCACCTCTATGACCATAACCCATTCCCAGAATATGTTTCAACTCTGCCCACTTCTCTCCAGGAGCTGAGGGCCTTTCCGGTTGCAGAGATGCCAATCATGACTAGAGGCCCTGCTACTGCTCGAGGAGCAAAGACAGAGACACAAAATGCAGACAAGAAAGAAGAGGTGACAGCTAGTGATAAAGCAGTTCGAGAACCAGAAAAGGAGATGGAAGGGGCTACAGCCATGGCTGCCTCTGGGGAGCTGGCAGGCACAGGAAAGCTGGAAGGAATCACCCTGGATCATTTTGGAGCGGTGGAGTGGAAAAATTATCCCTTGGGCTTGAAGGAGGAGGGGGAGGAGGGAGAAGAGGGAGAGGAGGGAGAGGACAGGGAAGGGGAAGACAAATCTATGGAAATACCTACATATTCTGACTCTGAGCCCTTAGATCTCAGCAGGTCCACAAGCTCCCCACAACCTGTTACTATCCAACTCCCTGACTCATTCACATACTCATATGAAAGCCCTTTCCCAGTCACACCCACCCCATCCCCGCCACTAAGCATTGTCACAGAACCTCAGATGCCTCCCTATTTCATGGCCACTGATATGAATATGTCTGACACTGAGGGCCCGACAGTATACCTCCAAGAACTCCCGAAAGATAGCCAAGATAGCCAGCTGCAGAGAAATATGGCACTTCACAGGCCTGGGGATTGGGATTGCCCTTGGTGTAAAACTGTGAATCTTTCAGAGAAGGAAAACTGCTTCCGCTGTGGGAAGCTAAGCTGGCTGCAAAGCCCTCAGTGAGTTCAGAAATGTGATACAGAGCAGAAATTTCCCATAGGGAAATCAATTTTCAGAGGTGGGAAAAGTAGAATGGGAGGGGTCTCATGGGAATGGGGAGGGGAAAACGGGATGGGTATAGATGGTGTGGGAGGGAAAAGTTTTGATTTCTTTTGTGTTCCAGATAATTAGCATTCAACACCCCAGAACTGCTTCACCTTTGTGTTTGTGTGTGTTTATGTGTATGTGTGTGTACTAGAACATTCTCATATCAAACCATTTTTCTTTTATATCTTGATTTTTGTTTCTATAAAAACAAAAAAACAAAAAACAAAAAAAAAAAAAAACAAAAAAAAACCAAGGTTTCATCTAGCCCAGACTGGCCTCAAACTTACTATGTAGCCAAGGATGACTGCCTCCACTTCCTAAGTGTTGAGATTATAGGTGTGTATTACCATGCCTGGCTCAGAAATGTAGTTTCAAAACAGTGCACCATTAGAGAACATAATGGAATTGGCAGGGGAATTGAAGAAGCGGAGAGCGCGCAGTGAGGATTCCTTCATCCCAAGTCTCCAGGAATGAACTGGGTGGGATGCCTATGTTCTGAGGGAATTCTATTACCAGAAACAGGTCAAGCCTCAGCTAGTTGTTCCCAGGAATGAACTGGATAGGAGGCTCACGTTCTGAGAGAGAAATAATACAAGAAATAAAGCCATCAAATGAAGCTGGAGATGGGTTAACCTCGGGTTTATGCTTGACTCAAATTAACTTGGCAGAGATTTGCCACCCCTATGAGAATTCTGAAAGACTATGGAGGATGCCAGCACCAGATGCAAGCAAGGACTTCTGTGATTGTACAGCCTTTTACCAGAACTCTTCCCTAGTCCTCAGTGAGCAGAACCATGGACAGATCTGAACAGGAAACTCCACTGCTCCAAGGTGAGTCAGCAACTGATAGTACACAGAGGGTTTGACGGTCTATATCGGCCAAAGCACGGTGCTAACTGGTGGGATTCTTCCTTCCAACTCAGCAGTGTGATAAATGAAGGAGAATGTGGATTTAAAAAGCTCTCAGTGTATTCAGAAATGTAAAGTACAACAGAACTTTATCCCAGGAGTAGTGGAGGAAGGTAGAAGTGGGGAGAATAAGGAGTAGGAGGGAGATCAGTCTGCTTCTCCCCCTCTGTGGCTGTAAAATGTGTTGAGAGAACTATATATGTGTTCTAGTCCTCAGGTAGAAGAAGGACTGTACCTGGACCAGACTGAGACACAACTGGAAGAATCCTGACCATCTCCTAGAGACTGTGAACCTGGAGAAAAAGAACCCTTTGTGCTGTGGTTGTCTGTTGTTGGTGACGGTACAGTTATCTTCAGGATTGGAGGCCAGAACTCCAGTCTGCAATTTTTTGAACATCCTTTGGGCTTGTTCAGCTCCCTCTACTGCAGGGTTTCCTAATCTCATTGCACTTGACATCTGGATTTGAACGGTTCTTTGCTGTGGGGTAAGAGTTCCTGTGCATTGTAAGGAGTTCAGCAGATTCCTAGCCTCTACCCACAGTATGTCTCTGTGACCCACTCCCTACCCCTTCAGTTTTGACAACCAAAACTGCCTCTACATAGTGCTGCATGTCCACTGGAGGGCAAAAAAACAACCTGAGTTGGCAACCTGTCAGGCAGTGAAATGCTTAGCTTGGGAACAGATAAAGAATCAGAAGACAAGGATACAGAGGCTGAAGCTGACTGAAAAATGTCCACTGGGTCTGGTGTTTACTTTGGATCGTCAAGAAAACTCAGGGTGGTGTGAAACTAAAGGGCCAGGATTGAGGAGTGAGGGGAACTTCTACACCAAAGATTCTCAACCTTCCTAATGCTGCAGCCCTTTAATACAGTTCCTCAGGTTGTGCTGACCCCCAACCATACAATTACTTTCATTGCTACTTCCTAACTGTAATTTTGCTACTCTTATGAATCGTAATGTAAATATCTGTGTTTTCCAATAGTCTTAGGTTACCCCTGGGAAAGGGTTGTTTGACCCCTACCCCTAAAGGGGCTGAAACCCCCAGTTTGAGAGCCAGTTCTGTCCAAGGACTCTAGGCTATGAAAGGAAGAAGTCAAGTGAGATACAAGGTTATGAGAGGGCTATTTTGTCACTTAGTACATGCTTGGGAAAAGATATTTGGGTGAGATATCTGACAAGCATTTCGACTCTAATAAGGGCAGTACTTTTGCAGAGATTTCCTGAAGTAAAACAATCCATCCTGCAGGAAAGCTCCTTAAGACTGAGATGTTCTAAAGAAAGACACATTAGTAGAAACGTGGGTTGTTAAGGCAGTAACAGAGAAAGCTTTAAATCCAAGAAGAGAAAAAATGATCTTGTGTACTGGATAGCTGTATGGGAGGTGTAGCCAATGGTATTAAAAGAAAAACAGTACTATGAAAGGGATCATTTTGTTTCATGTAAAATAAAAAACTTAAGGTTCTTAGGTATGTATATGTGTGCTATATAGAAATATGTTATGAACTTTTCATTTTGTATCCAGAAAACTTACATTTCAGTATTAATTGAAATGGTGTGGAAAGACGTTCAGCAAACAAGGTATCAGCAGGGAACAGAAGGCAGTGTGGTATGGGATATAAGAGGACAGGGAATTTTGAGTAAAAGGTTTTTCTTTCTTTATGTACCTATGTTTTGAAAGTAATAAGATGTTCACAAAAATAAAGAAAATTAATTTACCCACTGGAGTTTGGAAAGGCTGTTTCTTCCTCAGGGATGGGAGGGAAAAAGGACAGCAGACACTGGTATCTGTGGCAAAGGGGTGGGGGATTCCGGGAGGGAAAGGGAGAGAGGGGGAGGGAGGGAGAGAAAGGGAGGGAGAGGGAAAGTGGAAGAGAGGGGGAGGGAGGGGGGCAATGCACCTGCAGATGAGTGAGGACAGAAGTCCAGGGCAGTGAGAGGCCGTTATTAGAACACCTTAGGAATAAATGAAGCACAGAGTAGGACATGGATGGAGAGAAAAGGATCATCAAGCTGCATGGACTAGCGTAAGACCAAACTGAAAGGAAACAGACAATACGAGTCTGGTAGGAAAATGGATTGCTCTTCTGAGACTCAAGAAAGGTACCTAATACAAAATTTACAAGTACTCCAACCTACCACACTCTTATTGTAGCAGAAACACCACATCTAAAGGAGGGATGGGATGGAGTTCTTAGAGCAAACCATTTCTACCCATTCGGGGCTTGTAGTGCTCTTCCACTGTGCATGGATAAGCTGAGTCCTAGCTATATTTTGTTTTCAGGTCCAATCGGCTGGAATTGTAATGTCTGGTAATCCAGTCTTATCTTTAATGCCTTAAGAGTTTAAAGCAAGCCGGGCGTTGGTGGCGCACGCCTTTAATCCCAGCACTCGGGAGGCAGAGCCAGGCGGATCTCTGTGAGTTCGAGGCCAGCCTGGACTACAAAGTGAGTTCCAGGAAAGGCGCAAAGCTACACAGAGAAACCCTGTCTCGAAAAACCAAAAAAAAAAAAAAAAAGAGTTTAAAGCAAACCAACTTACTTCAGGTCTTTGATTTTACAGTATGGACTACACAGTGCTTGACAGAAGAGGTGTAGCTAGAACACTAGCAAATTGTGCAACTGGAAGGACCTAGAAGAGATGAAAAAGCAATAATAATTTTAAAAGCTGTTTGAAGCTTTTTTTTACACCATGCAAGTTTTAATTTACCTCTTAAAATTTACTTCATCTGTTGGGTGGCAGTGGCGCACGCCTTTAATCCCAGCACTTGGGAGGCAGGGCCAGGCGGATCTCTGAGTTCAAGGTATCTGTATCTGTGGCAAAGGGGTGGGGGATTCCGGGAGGGAGATGGAGAGAAAGGGTCTACAGAAAAAGATCCAGGACAGGCACCAAAACTACACAGAGAAACCCTGTCTCAAAAAAAAAAAAAAATAACTGTGGTAGGATGTCCTGTATGCTGGGACTATATGGTGCTATGATTGATTGATAAATAAAACCCTGATTGGCCAGTAGCCAGGCAGGAAGGATAGTGTAGGCGGGACAAGGAGAGAGGAGAATGCCGGGTGGAAGAAGGCTGAGTCAGGAGACGCTGCCAGCTGCCCCAGGGAGAAGCATGATGTAAGATACCTATAAGCCATGAGCCACGTGGCAAGGTATAGATTTATAGAAATAGATTAATTTAAGATATAAGAACAGATAACAAGAAGCCTGCCACAGCCATACAGTTTAAAAGTAATATAAGTCTCTGTGTGTTTATTTGGGGGACGCGAGTGGAAGAGATTTGTCCCTACTGCCAACAGGCTGGGACACAGGAAAACTTCAGCTACAATTTACTTCATCTTGCATATAAGGAAATTAAAGACAAATAAAGAGAAAAAAGGTTAAACTAATTTGGTCAACGTGCCTCCCACAGGGCCATGCTGATCTGGGTGGCTGGTGTTGCCACCTAGAGCCACTGAGATGTCCAGGCACAGGCTATTGCCTAGGGCCATGTCTGAGTCTGTGGCCCGGTGGCTGTAGAGTAAAAGGGCCTGCCAAAGAAACCCACCCTGGCCCTGAGGGCATGAGAGCAGGAGAGCTGATCCTGCTCCACCGACCATTCACCCTACAGCAATCAGGAGAGAGGGTCCTGCACCTTGTCTGGGCAAAATAGTAGAGCTAGCCCTGGTGATGTTGAATATGGGGGACCCAGATCTGAGGAGAGCAGGAAAACTGGGCCCGCCCCTTGTTGTAGGCTGCTTTGGGTGAGCTAACTGAGGCATTGCTGGAGAGCTTGCCCGGGTAACACTGGAAGGAAAGCTGGCAGGCTGACTAACTCAGCTACCCCCGAGGCTTAGAACCAGGAAGAACATCCACTGAATCTATGAACCGTTGGAGATGTGAAACAGACAAACATACAGATCCAAAACAGCAGGATCTCCATGAGGAACCCCAGTGAGAGTCCATTACCGGTTGCATAGCAGAAGCCAGAGGCCTCGAGCCAGACCAATCACTCACAGCAATGAACACTTACAAGTAAAGATGAATGGACTAAAAGGTAAATTGTGTGACTCAATGGGCCACACTGCAGCTTCCACGATGAGATTCTCCTTTTTGTTTTGCTTTTTTTTTTTTTGGTTTCTGAATTTTCTTTTAAATTTGGTTTTGATTGGGGGGAAATGTTGCAAGGGCAGAGGGCAGAAGTGAAAGAGATAAGCAGGATCAGAATGCATGATGTGAAATTCACAAAGAAGCAACAAAAGTTTAAAAAAATGATTAAGGTCATGTAGGTAGGTTTAACCAGGTCTGACTCCAAGGTTATACTATGTGCCAGGGACCAAAGTGAGCACGGATTAACTCAATGAGAAGTATTGTAATCACTACTGTACTGGGAGATTAAGTGACTTTTCCAAACAACCTTTACTAGATAACATTTGAAAAACACTTTTGTATGTGGTGTATGTATATGTATGTGGTATGTGTGTACATATGCATGTGCACATGATCCTATGTAGGAGGCACACATGCACATAAATATCCATGCATGTGGAGACTAGAGATCAGTATTGACTATCTTCCTCTATTGATCTAGATCTTATTGCTTAAAGATTTTTATTTTGTGTGTAAGGGTGTTTGTCTGCATATGTATGTCTGTGCACATGTGTGCAGCGCCTGAAATGGCCAGAAGGTGGCAACAGATCTTCTGGGTCTGAACTTACAAAGGGTTGTGAGCCTCCATGAGGGTGCTTGGAATTAAACCTGGGTCCTCTGCTGGGGATGTCTTTCTGTATGCTGTGAATGTGTTGCTCTGATTTGATTGATAAATAAAATGCTGTTTGGCCAGTAGCCAGGCAGGAAGAACAGTATAAGTGGGATAAACAGAGAGGAGAATTCTGGGAAATGGAAGGCTGATTCAGGAGATACTGCCAGCTGCCACCATGAGAAGATGTGAAGGCAAAATTGAAAAAAGGTACCAAGCCACATAGCTAAACATAAATAAGAATTATGGGTTAATTTAGGATATAAGAACTAGATAGCAAGAGGTCTGCCACAGCCACACAGCTTATAAATAATGTAAGTCTCTTGTGTATTTATTTGGGTCTGAGCAGCTGCGGGCCCAAGCAGGACTGGAGAAAACTCCAGCTACTAATGGCACCCAAATGTTTATTTTTATTTAAAACAGGTTGATTATAAATTCAATCTCTTTCTAAAGAAAACGGGGTAGTATAGATATAATAGGATGAAAGGGTAGATTATTGAACCTATGTTTAAAGAGCAACAACTTATTTAAAATGTCTTACATTGCTATGGATTTTAGTTTATTGATACAAGTTTAAACTTAACTTTGTTATACAGTATATTTCTACTCTCGTTTGAGGTATTATGTTTATATAACTCATTTAGATTGCAATGGATAATTAAGAAATACAGATTAATGTGGTGGTATTGTATTCCCCAAAATATTGTGTACCCTAATAAACTTATCTGGGGTCAGAGACAGAACAGCCAATAGATACAAAGGATAGAAAATGGTGGCACTCACACCTTTAATCCTAGCACTCCAGAGGTAGAAATCCCTCTGGATCTCTGTGAGTTCAAGGCCACATTGGAAACAGCCAGGCATGGTGACACACGCCTTTAATCCCAGGGAGTGAGCCTTTAATCCCAGGGAGTGATGGTAGAAAACAGAAAGGTATATAAGGCATGAAGACCAGGAACTAGAAGCATTTGGCTGGTTAAGCTTCTAGGTTTTGAGCAGCACAGTTCAGCTGAGAGCCATTCTGATATGAGGACACAGAGGCTTCCAGTCTGAGGAAACAAGATCAGCCAAGAAGTTGCCCAGGTGAGGTTAGCTGTGGCTTGTTCTGGTGCTCTGACCTTCCAGTTCACCCCAATAACTGGTTCAGGTTTGATTTTATTAATAAGACCTTCTAAGATTCCTGCTACAGATTAATAATTAGTCTTCTATGATAGTCAAACTTATAGCCATGTTAAGTTTTCTAGGTATACCTAGATATAATTCAATTAGGTAGGTAATCTTCAAACACTTCAAAGACTTACAGAATATGCTATTTAAAATGTTTTAAAAATTTAGACTTTCTGGACAGTGAGACATGTCTGCTTCTGGCAACACCGATTTACTTCAGAGAGGAGGATGGACATCGAAGACACTCTATATGGAGTTTATCTTCTTCTCGGCAAAAATAGGCATTTGGGCAAGAAACTGTTCTTGCCTGGACTGCTTGATCGACTGGACGTGCAGGACCCATAGGAAGAGGAAGGTGACCACTAAACTTTGCTTGGCAAAATGGTCCTTCAGGTTCCTGATTTGCAGAGGAAACTGCCAGACATTCTACAGGACACAGAGAGAAGTGACTGAGAGACTCTAGGCCTGTGGGCTGAAGACAGATGCCCCAACTTTACAAAGGATCTTTGGATGACTGACCAGGCTGCCAGCTGTCTCTGTCTAGTCTTGCAAGACTCCCAAAAGTTGCTTGCATCCTTCTCCCGTTTCTCAGGTAATATTATATCCTTCTGAGGTCTTTGATGTAGTTAAAGACTAGATAGTTATACTTTCCTTAGTTATGATTAAAAAATAAGTTAGATATAAAACCTTAGACTCACAAATATAAGATAGATAGGATATCTTCTTTAATTTTGCAAAATACAAATAGACTAGATATTATAACTATAATTCTTGCTTGATAGTTGTTTTGTTATATGTAATTTTACTATGTTAAAGTTAAACCTTCCTTTTTGAAAAAAAGAAAAGGGGAAGTGCTGTGGATGATTGATTGATAAATAAAATGCTGATTGGCCAGTAGCCAGACAGGAAGTATAGGCAGGATAAAGAGAGAGAAGAATTCTTTGAACAGGAGGGCTGAGAAAGGGGGATGCTGCCAGTCACCACAGGGAGAAGCATGATGTAAGATACTGGTAAGCCACGTGGCAAGGTATAGATTTATAGAAATGGGTTAATTTAAGATATAAGAACAGATAACAAGAAGCCTGCCATGACCATACAGTTTATAAGTAATATAAGTCTCTGTGTGTTTATTTGGGGGTCACAAAGTAGGAGAGATTTGTCTTGACTGCCAGCAGGCCAGGACACAGGAAAACTTCAGCTACAAAGGAGGGTGGGTGTGGGAGCCCACAAAGGTTTCTCTCCTCTATATTTCTATCAAAATTTCTTATCCCTCACTCCTAAAGAGTACCCTGGGTGAAAAAAGTGAGGGCTGGTCTCCCACAGATGGTGCCTGAACAGGGACCCAGGGACATAGCAAAAGGTGTATCAGGGGGTGTCATGGGTGTAATATACTCCAATAAAGAACTGACAAAGGTGATGGTATTTTATTCTCAGGAGTGAAAGTGAAAGTGGTTGAAGATGCCCGAGTAAGACTGCAACATAGATTTCTCTCTATTAAGGTTTGTTTCTTTTTCTCT
>CABHPH010138920.1:0-33872 GCA_902168325.1 Peromyscus nudipes
CTGTGCAAGGTGTCCCACCATAGGTAATGGGCTCCAAAAAGCCAGCTTAGGCACCAGGGATAGATCCCAATCCTACTGCCAGGGGCCCCTTAAGCAGACCAAGCTACACAACTGTCTCCTATATGCAGAGGGCGTAGTCCAGTTCCATGCAGGTTCCACAGTTCTTGGTCTAAAGTTCATGAGTTCCTATGAGCTTGGTTCAGTTGTCTCTGTATGTTTCTGCATCATGATCTTGATGCCCCTTGTTCATAGAATCCCTCTTCTCTCTCCAACTGGACTCCTGGAGCTCGGCCTAGTACTTAACTGTGGATCTCTGCATCTGCTTTGATCAATTACTGAATGAAGGCTCTATGATGACAGTTAGGGTATTCATCAATCTGATTACTAGGGTAAGCCAGCTCCGGCACCCACTCTGCTATTGCTAGTAGTCTAATCTGGGGTCATCCTTGTAGATTCCTGGGAAATTCCATAGCACTAGGTTTCTCCCTATCTCCATGATGTCTCCCTCAATTAAGGTATCTCTTTCATTGCTCTCCCACTCCATCCCTGTTCCAACTTGACCCATCCCATTCCCTTAGGTTCTCATCCCCATCCCCTACCATATATTGTCCCCCCACCCCCAGTTTACTCAGGAGATTTCATCTATTTCCCCTTCCCAGGGTGATCCACGCGTCCCTCTTAGAGTCTTCCGTGTTAGCTAGCTTCTCTGGAGCTGTGGTTGTTAGTCTGGCTAGCCTTTGCTTTACATCTACTATCCACTTATGAGTGAGTGCATACCATGTTTGTATTTCTGAGTCTGGGTTACCTTGCTTAGGATGATATTTTCTAGTTCTATCCATTTGTGTGAAAATTCCATGATGTCATTGTTTTTTTACTGCTGAGTAGCACTCCTTATTGTATATGTACCAAATTTCCTTTATCCATTCTTAGGATGTCCATGTAAATGTTGAAAATTATGCCTCTGGCCATCTGAAGGACCTGGATCAGGGCAATCAGTTCAGCCCATTAGGCAGAGGTCCCTGGTGGTAGAGCAGAGGCCCATTCTACGGAGTCCAATGCTACCACTTCTGCACCTGCATACCTGATTCCATTCTGGACAAAACTGCTCCCATCTGTGAAGTATATTACCTCAGTGTTTGGCCATGGGATGTCTGTCAAATCTGGCCTCCAGCTTTGAACTTGACTGAGCACCACCATGCAGTCATGATTTACATCCAAGTCAGGGTCAGGCAACAGGGTGGCTAGGTTAAGGGCAGAAGAGCTGTGTCAGATCCTGGGTGGATTCAGGAGCAGTGCCTGGCAATGAGCTAACTGAGAATTGGATATCCACTGATATGGGGGGCTTTTAAGAATCCTCTTGATGGCATGTGGGGTGGCAATGATAAGTTTTTGTCCTATGATGATTTTGTCTGCATCCTTAACCAATGACACAGTGGTTGCCATGATGCAAAGGCAGGCTGGCCATCCTTGGGCTACTGGGTCCAGTTTCTTAGACAAATAGGCCATTTGTCTCTTCCAGGGGCCCAGAGTTTGTGTTAATAGCCCTTTAACTATGCCCTTGTTCTCATCCACATGTAAGTGAGAGGGTTTGCAGATATCTGGTAGGGCCTTGAGGAGGGCCTCTTTAGCTTATGGAAAGCCTCATCCATTTTAGGAGTCCAATTCAAAGAGTGTCCCTGCCCTCTAGTGGTCTCATAGATGGGTGCTTAGCAATTTCTGTAAATCCTAGTAGCCAGAGCCTATAAAATCCTGCTGACCCCAAAAACTCCCAAATTTGCCTCCTTGTCTTAGGGGTTAGGATATTAAGAATTGTCTCTGTCTGATCCAGGGATAACAGATATTAGCCTTTGAATATGAATCCAAGATACATCACCTCTCTCAGGTATTACATTATTGGGATCCGACAATGGACCTGCCTTCATCTCTGAGGTGATATAGTCACATGTTAAGGTTATAGAGACAGATTGGAAACTCCATTGTGCATACAGTCCCCAAGATTCTGCACAAGTAGAAGATATGAATTGGACTTTAAAGGAGACCTTAACTAAATTAACCCTAGACACTGGAGGCGACTGGATAGTCCTCCTTCCCTATGCCCTATACAAAGCAAGAAACAACCCCTAGAACACTCCTCCATTGTTGGTGGGAGTGCAAACATGTACAGGCACTTTGGAAACAAGTATGGCAGTTTCTCAGAAAATTGGGAATCAATCTACCTCAAGAATTAATGATACCACTCTTGGGCATATACCCAAGGGATGCTCAATCATACCACAAGGACACTTGCTCAGCTATGTTCATAGCAGCATTATTTGTAATAGCCAGAAACTGGAAGCAACCTAGATGCCTCTCAACCAAAGAATGGATAAAGAAAATGCGATATATATATATATATATATACACAATGGAGTATTACTCATCTGTTAAAAAAACAATGGCATCAAGAAATTTGCAGGCAAATGGATGGAACTAGAAAATATCATCCTGAGTGAGGTCACCCAGACTCAGAAAGACAAACATGATATGTATTCACTCATAAGTGGATACTAGATGTAAAGCAAAGGATAATCAGACTACAACCTGTAGCTCCAGAGAAGCTAAGAAACAAGGGGGACCCTAAGAGGGATGTATGGATCACCTTGGGAAGGGGAAACAGAGGCGATCCCAATGAGTAAACTGGGGATGAGGAGGGGTGCAAAAGTGGGTAGGGGATGGGGGATTAGAACATGAGGTAATGGGATGGTCAAGCTGGGGGAGGGATGGAGTTGGAGAGCAATGGAAGAGATATCTTGATAAAGGGAGATATTATGGTCTTAGGGAGAAACCTAGTGCTAGGTAAATTCCCAGGAATCCACAAGGATGACCCCAGATTAGACTATTAGCAATAGTGGTGAGGGTGCCTGAACTGACCTACCCTGGTAATCAAATTGGTGAATACCCTAACTGTCATCATAGAGCCTTCATCCAGTAACTGATGGAACCAAGCACCAGGCCAAGCTCTGGGAGTCCAGTCAGAGAGGGAAAAGGGATTATATGAGCAAGAGGGGTCACGATCATGATGGGGAAATCTACAGAGACAACTGAAGCAAGCTCAAAGGAACTCACAAACTTTAGGCCAATAGCTGTGGAACCTGCATGGGACCAGACTAGGCCTTCTGCATACAGGAGACAGTTATGTAGCTGGGTCTGTTTGAGGGGACCCTGGCAGTGTGATCAGGATCTATCCCGGGTGCATGAGCTGGCTTTCTGGATCCCATTACCTATGGTTGGACACTTTGCTCACTTCTGATAAAGAGGGAAGGATCTTAGCCCTGCCTCAACTGAATGTACCAGGTTTAACTGTCCCCCCACAGAAGAACTTATGCTGTTGGAGTTAATTTCAAAAATACATTAAAAATGCACAGAAGCACCTATGGTGAAAGCGGCTGACTTGGTCTGCTGAGATTGTAGTAAACCAAAGGCTGAGGGCATGGCTTTCCTTTGGTTGCAACATGTCATGAGCTGACCAGCAGGATTCTGCTGTTATGATTGCCAGCAAGCTATAGGGTTGGGGTTGGGTAGAGTGCAGGGCAGTTTATCAGTCACAGTGTTCCAGCAGAGCTGCTGCAGATGTTTGGATGACCAGAAAGTGGAAGGGAAAAGTCTAGAACTGTGATTAGAAGTAGACAGAGACAGTCAGGGCTGAGTAATAGGCAGGAACAGGAGGAGGCATAGGAGTTCTCAGCAAGAGGAGATAGAAGACAGGGACAGATAGAGATTTGAGAAGTCTCCAAGAGGGAAAGGGGGCTATATCTCCTTGTTTTAGTCCTTGTGCCCATAGAATTGTAGATGTTTCAGTGTGTTTGGTCTTTAGGGAGCACGAGGGTCATTTTTAAGTGTTAGGATGTATCAGTAATTTTGAGTTCATGCTGGAATTTTCAGCTGGGATTGAGAGGATGGATTCCCTGTGCTGATGGTGTCCTTGGGAAAGGGTTGAGAGCCTAGGGCTTCCTCTGGTCTGGAACAGCCCTATAGAGACCTCTGGGAGGTAGACCTGTCACTCAAGCTCAATCACAAAGAGGAAGACAATCCAGGAACTGTCATACAGAATTTCCAGAGGGTTAGAAAAAGACTGGATTCTGGCAGTATGACCCTCAAAAGAAAAAGGATAACTTTCAACCAAGCCAAACTGAACAGAATGTGCCTATTGGCTATCCAAGAGAGTCCACCAAAACCAAGGAGGTCTCCTGAATCCCACAGGAAAGAGCAGGGACAGTGGATACTCCGTGGCTGTCACTTGATAACCTGGAAATTATTTACCACGGCAAGAGAGGGGTAATTTACAAATCTACTGCTATTAGATGAGATTGGGCATCAGGAGGTCCAAATGTGCTAGAACTATGTTGGGGGAGCTATGTGAGTCCTGTAGACAAAATCCTGTGTTTCGGCACCAACAAAAGGAAAAGTATTGGCTCAGGACCCTCATGAACAAGTTAGCACTTTATTTGCCAAGATGCCATAGGAGATTTATTTGTCCCAGAGAGACAGAGGGTAGGAATAAGGGAAAAAGGACAGAAGACAGAGTAAGAGGGAGAAGGGGAAGGGAACCAGGGAAAGGGGGCAGGGATATTGTCCCAGAGAGATAAAGGACTGCCTCTGGATAGAAGGGAGACAGATGTGGGACATAGGAAAATGGCAATTTATAAAGGTAAAATGGGAAAGCCCATGTTAGGATGAGGTGCTTAATGTTAATTGGGCATGTTAGTTAGGTGAGTCAAAGAGGACTTCTGATTGCTGGATTTCAATATTTTGATAGCTAGACCTTGGAAGTTATCCTCAGGAGGAAGGATTGTCCAAACAAGTGAATAGGTCTTAAGAGGTAGCTTCAGAACATAATCTGATGGGTTTTTTTTTATCAAGGCAGAGGGAATTTGGGAGAAGGTCAAGGTCTGCCAGGGCCACATGCTCCAGTGGGCTAGTGTCCCTTCACTATGAATAGAACTAAAGGACTCCAGGTAAACACCAGGACTGACAAAGAAGAGAAGCTCAGAAAATTGTTCATTGTCTTTTTTTAATTAAGAAATTTTTTATTCATTTTACATACCAATCAATGATCCCCCTCTTCTGTCCTTACACCCCTCCAGCCTTCCTCCCCAACACACCCTCTATTCCTTCTTACAAGAAGGTAAGGCTTCCTATGGGGAGTCAACAGAGAGTGGTACATTCAGTAGAGGCAGGACCAAGCCCCTCCACCTGCCTCAGGGCTGTACAAGTTGTCCTCCCATAGGTAGTGGGCTCCAAAAAGCCAGCTCATGTACCAGGGATGAATGCTGATTCTACTGCCAGGAAGTCCCATAAGCAGGTCAAGCTACACAACTGTCTCGCTTATGCAGAGGGCCTAGTCTTGTCCCATGGAGGCTCTACAGGTGTTGGTATAAATGTCATGAGTTCTCACTACTTTGGTGTGGTTGTCTCTGTATGTTTCCCCATGATCTTAATGCTCCTTGCTCATTGAATCCCTCTTCTCTCTCTTTGACTGGACTCCTGGTGCTTAGCCTAGAGTTTGGCTGTGGATCTCTGCATCTGCTTCCATCAGTTACTGGAGAAAGGCTCTATGATGACAGTTAGGGTATTCACAGATCTGATTACAGGGGTAAGCCAGTTCAGGCACCCTCTCAACTATTGCTAGTAGTCTAAGCTGGGGTCATAATTGTGGATTCCTTGGAACTACCATAGCACCCAGTTTCTCCCTATCCCCATGATGTCTCCTTCTATCATGGTATCTCTTTCATTGCTCTCCCATTCTATCCGTGTTCCAACTCGACCATCCTGTTCCCTTATGTTCTCATCCCCCATCTTCTACCCTCCATTACCCACCCCTCATCCCCAATTTACTCATGGAGATTTCATCTATTTTCTCTTCCCAAGGAGATCCATATATCCTTCTTTGTGTCCTCCTTGTTAGCTAGCTTCTCTGGAGCTATGGGTTGTAGTCTGGTTATCCTTTGCCAATGAGGGCTCTCATTGGTGGCTCAAGTTCACAGGAAGTGGTTGAAAGACACCTACCTGTACCACATCCCATGTAAAAGACTGTGAGAACCTAGTTTCAAGGAGAAGTGTCTCCATATTGCAGCTGGCATGAGAGACACAAGACTAGGAATCTGCATTTGGCTCAGTTTTTGTGTGTTTAGAAACCTTTTTAAGCTTTCTCAGGTCTTATGTTGATGTAGTTGCCCCACACTGGGTGTCGTCTATAGGTAGACTTTCCTTTCCTGACCACCAGTTCATAAATTATGACACAGAGACTTATTAATTATGAAAGCTTGGCCAATAGCTTAGGACAGTTTCTAAACAGCTCTTGTAACCTATAGTAACCCATATCTTCAATCTACATGTTACCACATGGGCCATGGCTTTTACCTGTCCTTTAGCATATCTTGCTCCCTCTGCATCTGCTGGTGACATCCCTGACTCTACCTTTTTTCTCACTGTCCTTAGTTTGGTTCTTTTGCCTAACCTAATCCTGTCCAGCTATTGTCCAGTCTTTATTAAACCAATCAGAGGGACATATATTAACACAGTGTAGAGGAATATTGCACAGATTGTATTTGCTGGATCTAGGATTATGGAGTCCAAGTATCCTGTTTGACTATACTTCAATTAAATTTATCAGTATATCAGTAAAATATTGCCAAAGGGGGTCATTTTAAGAGCAGAATTACTTCATTTCCAGCACTAAGAATCTATCAGGAACTTTCTCATAACTTAACTGGGGATCTCCAAAAGAGATATGGGAAGAATAAGCCACAAGTCAGGTACATCTAGACTGTGATGGTTGGAAATCATGGAAATACACATTTCAATCTGTCTCTAATTGGTGAGTTACTAAGACCTCAAGATGTCTTAAAGGGCCAAAGTGGATTCAAAGGGAACTACAGAAGGGAAGAAAGGTAATCTCTGCAAAGCTCCTCTAAGTCCCTTCCAAATTCACCATGAGTAACCTCTCCCTTGCAGCTTCCTCTATTAAATATTTCTCTTCCATAACCATGTATCCAACTGTTGTTTACTTCTAAGACAGACACTCCTTTTATACTGAAGGGGCCAAAGCATCCCTTCCCTCTAAAGGGCTATATCTCAGATTCCAGTAGCACTGACACTGGACAGAACAGATTCCAAAAGCTCCATGATACTGGGTGCTAATTCTTGGCTACTTGCTTTTCACAATGTACTGTTATTGGACAATCCTACTGGAACTCACAGATGAACGTGTTCCAGGAATAGAATCTTATATCCCCTTCCCCAGTCCAGCATGCCTCATGGAATGGAGGGACTACCTGTGAAGGGATGCACAGAGCATAGAACATAGAGCCAGAGTCCAGAGCATTGGCATTGTACATCAAACATCTGCAGCAGGGGGCCAGAGAATTCAATCAGTTGATGATTCAAATAACATTATTTCATTATATTCTCTCTCTCTCTCTCTCTCTCTCTCTCTCTCTCTCTCTCTCTCTCCATTTCATATTGAAAACATTTCCCAGAAGAATTGTGTGTAAATTCTATAACTTTGGGGCCTTTAGAGCCATTGACGAAGCCCAAAACAGCTGATGAGGTTGCCTGGCTCTAGCTCAGTACTCTCTGTTTACTGCCTGAGGATGTCAAGTCTGACTTAAAGCCCCTGTGATGCTGGCAGAGGAGGAGTGTTCTTTGTAGTACAGTCCCCATCATCATCAGTTGGGTTATTCACTATTTCCTTTGTCCTGCTGCTTAGTGTCCATCATGCTCTGAGTGAGTCTTCTCACCAATGCTTCCTTTTTGAGAGTTTGTAATTTTTTTTTTCTGGCTGATACCTGTGTTTCATTGCTAGTTGCTATAAAGCAGCAGGTATTCATTTTCCCACAATCCTGGAGCCTATAAGTGCAGATTCAAGGAGTCCACAGAGTTGCTCTCTTCTGTGGCCCCTCTCCTTTCATTGTTGATCATATCTTCTCCCTCCGTCTTAACTCATGAGCCCCCACAGTGTATATAGTCTCCACTTCATGCAACCCAACCAGTCATGTTAGATTTAGACCCACCCTAATGATCTCAATTGATCTTACCCTCCCCTATAAAGATTCTACAACTAATATAGTCACATTTTGAATATTGGGGTTTGTGGCTCTGACATATGACCTGGATGTTGTTCATCCACATGTCCACACACATGCCTGGTCCTATTAACTTTCCCCCAGGATCCTTTATTTCCCTGCTTCTTGTGGCAGGCAAGATTAGCCACATTCCAGGCCTACTCATCCTTCCCTAATACAATTCACTGTGTGCAGTCCTGTTCTGAATTCAAATCCATAGCCTTATATCTGGACCTAACAACTCTCAGTCCCCAGTTTAGTCAGAGGGCCAGCATATACCTTTTAAAAACACTAACATTATTATTTTCATAGCACACAAGGCTACCCTTAAATGATGAGTTCAGATGAATTTAGAATCTTTTACTCCTTACTTGCCAAAGCACCCTCATCTTCCTGCAATAGCTTTTACCATTATCCTGTTCATTTGGGGAAGGACATTGAGGCAGAGAGAGGGATTGCTTACTATTACTGTCTTTCTCACCAAAGAAGCTCAGAAGTAAATCTATGCTACCCAATTTGAGATTTTTTTCCCCTCTGACTCCTTCCTTCATGCCTTGTTTCCTTACTTTGACTTTAGAGTTGGGGCTTGAAATCATTGCCTCACACATGCTAAATTCATGCTCACTATTGGGTTACAAATCCAGCCCCAACACCACCATAGTTTTTTCATTTTTACTACTGTATGCTACTAGGCTTTTTGGAATAAGGTAATTGCAGAAATAATTTTTAAAATGCATGAAAGCAGGCAGAAATATTCAGCCCTCACCCAAACAGGCGTTGTGTGTGAGGAATAACTGAGGTTCACTGATTTAGAAAAAAAATGTGTCTTGGTTCTCACTAGCTGTTCAACATGATTCCTGATTTCTAATACAAAGGCAGACTCAGAAATAGATTTACTAAATTCCAAAAAATTGTCATTACAATCAATTTGAAAACTGTGATTAACCATTATACGACATCAGTCAAACCTTAGTGTGAATACTCACATTCTTGTAAATGATGTGTTATCTTTCTCTCAATGCATATACTTTAACAAGATTTCCATAGTGTTAAAGTTTCATGTACTTTAAATGGCCTATAAAGTAGCATGGAAGGGTACAATTTTACATGTTTTATGTGTATAGAATCATATGTGTATCTGTTTGTGCATTAGTGTACACACAGACAGGGCTTTAAAAAATATCTTTCTTTACTGTTACTTTAATTTTTCAATTCATATAATATTTACATAGGACTGTAGGTTCAAGTTCTGTTTCACTCAGAATTGTTCCCTACCCACTTCTCCTTTTCTTCTAACTCATAAAACTCACCAAATTTTTTACAGTAAGTAAACTATCTTCTTAGGAAAATAATTTTTTCTCAAGGCTAAACTTCTCTTCATTACTACCTTGGTCCTCCCCTTGCATTCATGGAGGAATGCATTGACAAAGAATACAAATGCAATAGTTTGGATATGTTCCCTAGTTGTTCATGAGTTTTAATGAGTTGGTCCATAGTGTAGATTTCCTAGAATATTCTGAGACTTTTAAGGGAAGAGAATGGGAAGGTCTTGTTATTAGGAGCTTCAACATCTCTCAACAGCAGCTACTAGAGCTGAGTTCAAATTCAGTAGCCTGACTGTGGTCATAAATTCACCATTACTTTTTTCAGATAATTTGATCTTTCCTATGAGCTTTTTCCAGTTTCCTCACAAGGTATTGAGAAGAGTGGACTGAGCATACAGATTATTTTTCTCCTGGACTTTTTCAGTTTCCTCTCTATGTGAAAAATAATTTTGCTTCACAAGGCCATATACACAGAAACTGAGTTTTTGACAAGTTCCACATGATCATCAATTTAAAAATATACTTCAATGGCATGGGGATGTCACACTGAGCAATGCATATATGATGCAAACTTTTATTGGATACTTACTATGAGCCAGAAGCTATTATAGGAACATGTGTATCATTGTGGATAAAAGAGACAACACTGTTTTCCATATGGATCTTAGCTTCTACTAGGGGGAATGATAGTAATCAAAAATATGTAAATATAATACTACCTTAAAAATGATACATGGTAGGAAAAAATGTCCAGATGGTTAAAGAATTAAGGAAATCTGTTGGGGAGTTAGATCCTGAAAACAGAGAAATGTGTGTGAGCATAACTGGGAAGAGAACCTTTGAGCAAAGACTAAAATAAGGTCCAAGGCTGAGCCATGTGGACATAATATAAGCAGGCAAAAAGAATTCAGGTCCACCAAGCCATCAGTACAGAGGATATTGGAAGTGACACTTCAGATTGAGGAGAGGAATAAGTATAGCCAGAAAATATAATATGAAAATAAAGCTATAATTCCTGAAGCACAAAATAGAACCAAGAAAAAAAAGACAGCAATAAAACAACAAACAACACATGCCTTTCAACAGTTAAACATTTATCTTTTAGACTTCTCATAGAGCAGAGACCTTTTACCCATAACTGCTTACATAGGGAGTAGTTTTTATAATTGCCAGAAACATGGGTTACTTTACATATTTTAGAGTCCAGTACAACTATTCTAACCATCCAATTCTTCATTTTTTATTTACATGAAGTTATTATTTAAAGTTTTGTTTTAGCTATGATACATACTGATACCTGTGAATAAATTTCCCAGTATCAAAAAGAACCTGCCCAGCATCCTGACCATGTCATCTTATGTAAAGCCCCCTTTAAGAAAAAAACACTCCCTCTACTTCTCTCTTCCTTCCTCTCTCTCTAGTTATGAGGTAGTGTGCATGTCCTCTCTTCTATTCCCTTTTTTCTTTCTCTTCTTCCCTCTCTTCCCTTCTCCCTTTCCCCAATAAAACTTTCCACATGGATGCCATGTGTACAAGGTGTATCTTTCCCAGAGCTTCCCAACTGCTGTGACTGCCACATGCTGTTTTAACATCCAGTATGTGTTCTTTTATGCTGTTGAAGATCACTGTGATGTGTAAAGGCTTTCCAGCACTGATTACATTCATAGTTTTTCTCTCCAGTATGTGTTGTCTTATGCCATTGAAGAGTACAGTGTTGGGCAAAGGCTTTACCACATTGATTACATTCATAGGATTTCTCTCAAGTATGTGTGCTTTTATGTCTTTGAAGATGACATTGATGTACAAAGGCATTTCCACATTGAATACATTCATAGGATTTTGCTCAAGTATGTCTTCTTTTATGTATTCGGAGATTACTTTGACATACAAAGGTTTTACCACACTGATTACATTCACAAGGTTTCTCTCCAGTATGTGATCTTTTATGTATTTGGAGACTTCTTTGTTCTGCAAAGGCTCTACCACACTGATTACATGCATACGGTTTCTCTCCAGTATGTGTCCTTCTGTGCATTTGGAGATTACTGTGACGTGCAAAGGCTTTACCACACTGATTACATTCATAGGGTTTCTCTCCAGTATGCGTTCTTTTGTGCATTTGAAGACCACTCTGACGTGCAAAGGCTTTACCACACTGATTGCATTCATAGGGTATCTCTCCTGTATGTATTTTTTTATGCCTTTGAAGAGTACAGTGATGAGCAAAGGCTCTACCACAATGATTACATTCATAGGGTTTCTCTCCAGTATGTGTTCGTTTATGTGTTCCAAGACTGCTGTGAGAAGCAAAGGATTTACCACACTGATTACATTCATAGGGTTTCTCTCCGGTGTGTGTTCTTTTGTGCACTTGAAGAGTACTGGGACGTGCAAAGATTTTACCACACTGATTACATTCATAGGGTTTCTCTCCAGTATGAGTTCGTTTATGCATTTGAAGATGACTGAGTTGTGAAAAGCCTTTACCACACTGATTACATTCATAAGGTTTCTCTCCAGTATGTGTTCTTTTATGTATTCTGAGACTGCTGTGAGAAGTAAAGCCTTTACCACACTGATTACATTCATAGGGTTTCTCTCCAGTATGCATTCTTTTATGTATTTGAACAGTACAGTAATGAGCAAAGGCTTTGCCACACTTGTCACATTCATAGAGTTTCTGTCCAGTACAGGTACTTGTATGGATTTGGAGACTACTGTGATGTATAAAGACTTTATCACATGTATTACATTCACAGGGTTTCTCTCCAGTATGTATTCTTTCATGCCTTTGAAGATGTTTGTCATATGCAAAGGCTTTAACACACTGAGTATATTCAGAAGGTTGCTCTCCAGTATGACTTCTTTCATGCCTGCAAGGATAATTGGCACATGTAAAAGATTTATTACATTCAATACACAGTTGAATCTTTATATCTGAATTAATTAATTTTACAATTTGGTCCAGTTGTAAAGAGGAATCAGATCTTAAGGTTTTATACTGTGCTTACACTCATGTTGTTCCCCTTCATTAGGGATTGTTTTGAATCTCTGAAGATACTTGTGATGGTAAGAGCCTTTATTACATGGTTCACATTTAAAATATCCTTTTCTATATGAAAATTTTCACATATTTCAAGAGAACTGGAAAAACTCTGCTTTATCATACATATTGCTTTCATAAACTTTCTTATACTGTGAGTCATACTACATTTTCTAAGTGATCTATGTCAAACAGAAGTATTCACACATTCCTAGTACTCACAGGGCTTTTCTGTAGTGTAAGATTATTGATGTATTAACAGTGAAGCTGAGAGTCCAATTACTTGTATACTTGAATCAAATTCAACATGTCTACTCAACATGGGAACTGCTACAAATAATCTAATTATTCTGAGAGGTATGTTACATCCTTCCATATCCATGTTCATGTGGTTTGTATCCAGAGTGATATATGGTAAAGGAAGAATGACAAAAAGTTTCCACATTGAATTCACAGTGTGAATTTGTTTCTCACAGACATGTGGTATAGGTATTAATGTTTCTCCACAATGGCCCTTGATTCTTGAGTCTAAGTGTCCCTCTCACTAAATTTAGCAAAGTCACAAATATATGATTAACACTAGCTTTACTATGGACTGTTTGCTTATTAGAAGGTTTCTATTACCTCTTCAATGTGTTTACCTTTTGTAATATATGTGGTACAAAACTAAATGGATTGGCAGTTTTACAGCACAGAACTCATGGGACTTTGATTCAAATGGTGACATCTGGTAAGGCATTGCTTTCTTGTCTTCTTTCTTAAAAGAATGCCTTGCAAATGTAATTCACCCACCTGAAGTTGAGGTTTATAGTGTTGTGAGAATTTAATAACCATCAATACATTTAAGCTGTGCTTATTTACACTGTTGCTTTTCTTTGAAACTTTCAGGACACATTACAGTTTCTTCAAAGGCACATTTGTTTCATTTTGCAAATGAAAATTACCTTTCGCATCTTCTAGAACTTTTACAATGTTCTTCAAAATTATGGTCTTCCCAGCTGTATCCTAAAATATAGTTTCAGAAAATGTATGATATATTATTGAAAATTGTGCAATATTTAAGTTACTATCTTCAAGGAAACTTAGAACCATGCCTGATTTATTCACCCCATTCTTCTTTCTCAGTCAAACTACAGAAGAAAATAAATAGCCAAGGAATTGTTGTCCCCTTATTTACATGAAGGAAAATTCAGTCTTACCTACAGTGGTAAGGTTCCTGTAGGTCTCCAACATCACATCTTTGTAGAGATTCTTCTGGGAAGGATCCAGCAAAGTCCACTCTTCCCAGGTGAAATTGACATGCACATCATCATAGGTCACTGCATTCTGAAATATCCCATGTATGTGTACAACAGAAAGCATGATACTGACAACATTGCAAATGTACACTTACTTGACAGCATAGTATATAATTCTGGTGCTCCACACACTTATTTCATGACACAGACATTATATTTGAATCATGAAGTCACTCTAGAACAATACTGAATAGGAGGTTCAACTCTGTCATTTCTGTACTTTTTGAATGGGATATGACCTTGCAACAGAAATGTCTATTAACAAACATAGAGAAACAAGTAAACACATCAACAGTGCAGACTACACATAAGAGAAATTATATTACTAAGCACAAAAAAGAAAAATAAGATGGACAAGCTGGGTATATTGGCTCATCCTTTAAACACAGCACTCAGCGGCAGAGGCAGGTATATCTGCCCCTGAGTTGAGTGCTAGCCTAGTATATGCAATCAGTTCTTGGACAGCCAGAAGTACATATTGGGACCCAGTCTCCTGTGAAAAAAAATCAGTCAAACAAACAAAAAATATAGAAAGAACTCAGAGATTATTTACTGAGTCTCTACAAAGAGTTATGCATTCATTTCCCTTCTGTATTCATATTACAAAAAGCTGAAGTACCCCCACTTTAATCTGTCACATGAATAAGATCATTCTAAAAGGCATTGAATGTTTAAACAGTTACAAATGGACAGATAAAAACATTAGCAATATAAATATTGATAATAAATGATCAACACAGGGCATGAGAGGAGGCTCTGTAGTAATGAATTCTTGCTGGTCTTGCATATAGGTGTGGTCAATTGCCAACATTTACATAGGGAATCAAAACAATCCATTTTTCCAAGTTCGGGGTTTCTGAGACCATCTTTTGATCAATGTGAGGACCAGTTACCCATATGATGCTTATCCATGCATACAGGCAAAATACTCACATTCATTAAAAAATGTCAAACCAAATACAACAGGTAGGAAGAATGTCGTGCACCTGAAATCCAATGACAAAAGTCAAGGGCAGTATTGATGTCATGAATACATGCCATCATGGAAAACAATGATACCATCTACCAAATTTCAAAATTCAGTATAGGGCTGAAGCTCAGTACAACAGCATATGTATGGTGATATTTTTCTTTTGTACCAAAATGTTAATTGTATGTTAATAAATAAAGTTGCCTGGGGGTCAGAGCTATTAGCAAGCCATAGGAAAGCAGGGCAGTGGTGGTGTACGCTTGTGATCACAGCACTTGGTAGACAAAGCTAGGTAAGTCTCTGTATGTTCAGGAATACAGCCAGCATTGGATACACATGCCTTTAATCTCAATACCAACCACAGAACACCTGGAGGTCTATACAGACAGGCCGTAATGAGGCAGTCCTGTGGTTGGGTTTACAACCAATGAGAAGGCAGAACAGAGACTATATAAAGACTTTAAACAGGAAGTAGCAGCTCCTTCGGAGAGGTAGGACCACTGCAGGAGGAAGGGTAAGGTTTTAGCTCTTAGCTCTGACCTCTTGGCTTTCTTCTTTGCATTGGTTCTGTGTTTCTTATTTATAAGACGGTTGGTTACATCTACACATATGCTTGCCATGTACAAAAACCTGCTTTCCAGGCCCATGACCCAATAATATAAAACCAAAAAAAGCCAGGAATTTTGGCCCATGTTTAATCCCAGCACTTGGAAGCAAGAGTCAGGGGGTCTTTGAGATCAAGGACAGCTGGGTGTACAGAACTACTTTCAGGACAGCCAGGGTGACACAGACAAACCTTGTCATCAAAAACAAACAAACAAAAAATTAAAACAGTAGGCTAGCAAACTGGCTTAGCACTAAATAGCAATTGCTTCTACTGTATCTTATATGATTTAGGCATAGTCTATAATGGTAGTGGTGGCATTACAGCACAAGAAAAATGATGACTGATGAGTTTCAACCACAACAGAGTTGAAACAAAGAACAGAAAATCAGCTAAGTCTATAAATGCTCATAACCCATCCCCAATGAGGAATTTCATCCAGAAATGAAGTCCTCAAGGAGAGAAACATGTTCAAATACATCATCCTATCTGGGAGGTTTTTCCTTCAATCAACTACATTATGACCCAGGACAATACAGGCTCATGGCCATTCATGAAAAAAATGCATTTTGTCACTTCAAAGACATTCATTGTCTGCAGTAGCCTCTATAATGTTCAAATGTCCAAAATCTACTCTGACATTCAAGATAATCTCTTCATGGTGACTTCTTGTAAAATCAAAAAATAAGTTATATCTTTCCAACATACAGTGTCACAAAATATCACTTACATTCCAAAAGAGAGGAAAGGAGACATAGTGAGGAAAGACTGGACAAATGAGAGACTGAAGCACAGGGAAAACCATCAAATCCTGTAGCTCTGTCTCAGACACATGGGGCTCCAGTTTCAAAGGCTTACATGGCCCTATCCCTGCAACTTCTCATACATCTCTCTCTGAAATAACAGACTAAGGGTTCATTACCTAAAACTTTGATGCTTCCTTTTTTTCAGGGTTATGATGAGTGAGTATGCAAAGTCTGACTTCTTAATTGGGATGGACACTAACATGCTTGGACCACAGGTGCAGCATGTGCAGCAGGTTTTGTATGAAGTTGCTTCCTGGGACTAGGAATCACTTTGCTTATTTCCTCCATAAATTGAAGCTTTAGCTGGATGGTGTCTTACCCTTATGGTATCTTGCTAGGCTTCCATTTGAGATCAAGGGACTTCTATATAATGGTGATAAACTCCTTGAAAATTCCTGCCTGTTTGAACACTTGGTTGCCACCTGAAGCTACCTTTTCATTTTCATTTATTTCTGTCCAACTTGTTTTTTTTTTTTTACTGTAAACCTGAATGAGTCATCAGTAATAACCATATAAGAGATTCAATATTCCAGAAAAGAAATTAGCCCATTATATTTTAATTCTGCCTTACTAAATATTCAGGGCATAGGCAGAATAAGAAAGATTTTGGAGCTAAAATATCACAAAATATGATCTCCAGCATAATTTTTTATGGAGTCTACTTATTTCTGTCTGAAATCCTAATATCTCAGCCTTCACTTTCTGCCATTATTCAATCTCATCTTCCTGGTCCTGTAAAAACAGTTAATTAAGTTCTATGTACAACTTTCTACTGTTTTTGCCACCTAAGGTGTTGATATCTTCCACATTCTTCCAAAGGACAACATTCACAGGTTCTACCTAGCAACACAACCAATTTTGGTGTTCCATTTTTTATTCCTACTTGTTTTTATGCTGCTATTATTAAATAATCCAACCAAAAGCATCTCAAGAAATGAATGGGTTTATTTGGTTGATTCTGTCTGATCACAATCCAATATTTTAGCACTATAGGACAGAAACTCAAGCTAACATTTGAAGACAAAACTCATGGGCAAAGATTTTTTTCTTGGCTTTCTCTCTTGCCTAGTCACTGTTTCAAGTTCAGATAGCTCTCTTTTCCATCCTAGGGCCACTTTCTTAGAGATACTGCCACCTTCAGTCAAAAAGCCTTTCTACATCAATCATCAATCAACAAAAATCTCTCACAGACACAGCAGTTTATGTCTATTATGAACAAAGCCATTATGAACATAGTTGAGCAAGTGTCCTTGCAGTAGGATGGAAGAGCATCATTTGGGTATATGCCCAAGCATGTTATAACTGGGTCTTGAGGTTTTTAACTTGCAACAGCAATGTATCCCCTTGCTCCATGTCCTTGTCAGCATTAGCTTTCACTTGTGTTATTGATCTTAACGATTCTAACAGATATATCTCAAAGTAGTTTTGATTTGCATTTCTCTGATGGCTAAAGATGTTGAACATTTCTTTAAGTGTTTCTCAGCAATTTTAGATTCCTCTACTGAGAATTCTGTTTAGAAAGGTACCCCATTATAATTTGATTATTTGGTTTGTTGTTGTCTAGTTTCTTGAGTTCTTCATTATCCTGAGTGAGGCAACCCAGAAGCACATAAACAAACATGGCATACTCACTTCTAAGTGGATATTAGCAGTTAAATAGGTATAATCACAGTAATCACAGTTAATCATCTAGAGTCCTTAGATGAAGAGTGGCTAAGTAATAAGAACAACTCTAGTGGAGATGCATGGACCTCCTTAGGAAAAGGAAATAGATTTTGTGGGTACACTGGAGGCCGGTGAGGATGGAAACAGGAAGGATCAAGTGAGTACAGAAGGGGTATGGAAGAAAATACAGGGAGAGGTGAGCGAAATAGGGGAGCTTTCAGCATGGGGTGTGGAAATTTAATTCATTGCAAACGTCCTAGAACCTATAAGGGTGGCCCTAGAAAGGTCTCCTAGTAATCAAGAATATGGATGCTGAATCAGCCATCTTCTGCAACTACATAAGGCTCCCCATGTCAGTAATGGGACACCAAGAAAGCCATAAAACATTCAACTCACATTTGTCCAGCCTGTATGATATGCTGGGGCAATGGTGGCTCAGGGCTTCTTTAGTGGCCAACCAATAGCTAGTCTAACTTGACCAAGTTGTGAGAGGAAGCCCATGCCTAACGCTGCCTGGATAGCCAGAATCCAGTACTTGGATGGCTCAGACAAGTAGGGTAGAACCAAACACCAGAGACCAAGAAAAAAAAATCAGTGAAATGATTTGTAACTATATTCTGCTATAATTATATTCTGGTGCCTAGCCCAACTGTCCTCAGAGAGGCTTTTTCCAGCAGCTGATGGGAACACATGCAGGGATCTCTACCCAAACATTAGCTTGATCTCTAGGTATCCTCTGGAAGGAGGGGTGAGGATTGTAGGAGCCAGAGGGTTTGGTAGAACATGGCCCACAGAATCAGCTAAGCAGGGCTCATAGGGTCTCAGAAAAACTGAAGTGGCAATCATAGAGCCTGCATGGCTCTGTGCCAGGGCCTCTCCATACCTGTTTTGATTGTTTAACTTGGGGTGTTTGTGAGACTCTTAATTATAGAAGTAAAGGTGTCTTGGACTCCTTCGCCTGTTCTTGGGACCCTTTTCCTCCTATTGGGTTACCTTGTCTAGCCTTGATATGAGGTATATTATACCATGTTATGATGTGTTTGGTTGAAATTCCTGGGAGGCCTGTTCTATTCTGAAAGGAAACAGAGTAGCAGTGAATCTATGGAAATGGGGATGGGGGTGGAAGGAATGGAGGAAGGGGAGGCTGAAGTCAGAATGTATTATTTGAGGGAAGAATTAATATAAAGAAAAACAACAAAAATGAAAATGCATTTAGTCTAACATCAATGATCCTCATAATCTGAAACAGCACAAACAGCACAAATATCAAAAGTCTCTTCTGACACTCAAGACATTCCTTTTATTGTCACATCTTTCAAAATTAAGAAACAAATTAAGGATTTCCAAGATATAATGGCACAGGATATAGTTCCATTCAGAAAAAGAGGAATACGGCTGTATTCCAGCCCCCAGTTCTTGAAGACATTCCCTGCTCATGTGTGTGTCACAACAGCCAGAAGAACAGATAGGCAGGCCACCAGCTCATAAAACTTCCACACTCCCTACATTCTCACGGACAGAATCCCTAACAAGTCATACATTTGCCAATCCCAAAGCCATGTACACACCCCCAAATTGGATAGATATCCTCTGCTCATGTGTAGGCCACACCAGTCAGAAGAATAGATAGGCAAACTGAGGCAGACTCACCTACTGAACCAGAGGCCATGCCAACCATCAGAAATCCACATAGGCTGCTTACCTGTGGATGCCTCCATTCATTCAATAACCTCAGCATTATCCCCAATCCCACTTCCCTCCTCATCTCGGGGTTGTAGCCTTCAACTTGGGTGAAGACCCCTTGCTCAAGCAAAGTATGCACCATCCGCCAGAAGTCCATGTAGGCTATCTGCCCACAGAACTCCCCCACTCTCTCTATGGCCCCTCAACACTATCCTCAAGTTCCCTCCCCCTTCCCTTTTTTCGGTCCCAGTTTTGGGCAGATACTCCTTGTTGGAAAAAAAAGGACACACCTACTGCAACATTTCTAGCCCCCAACTTGGGGCGAGAACCAATGTTCAACCATAGGCCACACAGATCAGAAGACAAGAGAACAAATAGAAACCAAGGAACAAAACACCCATCCAACAAAGACAAACTGAGAAATTCGCACCTAGACCCACAAACCTAGATACCTGCACACAAATATAAGAACACAATCAACATCAGCAAGAGCAACATGTCACTACCAGATTCCAGCTATCTTACTGTACAGCAAACCCTGATTATTCTAACACAGTTGAAGTGCAATTAAGAAACCTAAAGACAAACTTCATAAAAATGATAGAAGTGCTTAAAGAGGAGGTGAATGAATCCCTTAAAGAAAGCAGGGAAAGGATTAATGAAAAATTAGAGAAAAAAAATCTTTAAAGAAAGATGAAAGAAAAAAAGAAAAGAAAAACCAACCAACCAACCAAACAAACAAACAAAAAACAAGTGAAGCAAATGAATGAATCTGTTCAAGGCCTGAAAACGGAAATAGAAGCAATTAAAAAATGCAAATTGAAGGAATTCTGGAAATGAAAATCTCGGTAATCAAACAGGACTTACAGAGGCAAGCTTAAACAAAAGAATACAAGACATGGAACAGAGAATTTAAGGTTTTGAAGATAGATAGAAGAAATGGATATACTGTTCAAAGAAAATGCTAAATCAAAATATTTCCTAAAATGTAACATCCAGGAACTCTAGAACACAATGAAAAGATCAAACCTAAGAATAACAGAAGTAGAAGGAGAAGAATCTCAGCTCAAAGGCCCAGAAAATATTTTTTAAAAAATTAATAGTCAAAATTTTTCCTAACTTAGAACACAGGAGAATATACCCCACAGAACCAACTAATCGGGGTTCATAGGTGCTCACAGAACTGAAACAGCAATGATGGAGCCTATAAAAGTCTGTACCAGATTCTCTGCATATATGTTATGGTTGTGTAGTTTGGTGTTTTTGTAGGACTCCTAACAGTGTGAACAGGGGTGGTGGTGTCTCTGACTCTTTTGCCTGATTTTGAAACCCCTTTCCTCCTACTAGGTTGCCTCACTCAGCCTTGATATGTGGGCTTGCACCTCGTCTTTTTTAGACTTGTTTTGTGCATAGCCCTGGGAGGCTTGCGCTTTTCTGAAGTGAAATTGAGGAGGAGTGGGTCTGGTGGAGAGGGGAGCAGTGGAGAGGACTGGGAGGGGTGGAGGGAAGGGAAACTGAAGTTAGGATGTATTGTATGAGAGAAGAACAACAGTTTAAAAAAGAAAGAAAGCAAAGCGGAAACAGTGAGGGAAAAATTGGACCAAGGCAAGACTAAAACTTAGGACAGCAAATAACAAATCCTGTAGCTCAGTCTCAGACAGGTGTGTCGTCATTCACCAAGTGTTTAGTTAACTCTATCCCTGAAAAATATCATACTAGTTTTTTCTTTGCTACTTCCACTCACTTTGTACAGCATTCCATGGCGATGTCTCATAGCTTGGGTATCTCAATATCTTCTGATTTCAAAATACAACACTGGCTTAATCTTCCAAGCTTCATGCAATGACCTCTCACAGTCTCCTCACTGGGTTTCTGACTCTGCCTAACATAGATGGATGCAACAGTGCTCAACTGAAACCACAGAGGAAGAACCTATGACCTATAAATTTTGTATCTTTCTTCTTTCCAGAATCAGTACAACAGGGGTTAACCCTCCAAATTTGGCTTCTAAGTAGTGATGGATGCTACCACACTTGGACCAGAGTTGCAGCAAGTTTTGTATGAAGTTGCTTCTTGGGATTAGAAATCAAGTTGCCCATTCCTTCCATAAATTGAAGGATTATATGGAGTCTTACCCATAGGGTACCTTACTAGTCCTCAAATTCTGAGAAGGGCCTTCCCTTTAATGGTGCTATTTTTTTTTAATTTCCTGCTTCTGCTTCATTACAGGAATATTTGAAACTACCTAGTCCTGTTTATCTCTACAAAACTGATATTTTATTTCTTTCTGCATCACTTGTTTCTTTTCCACTGTAGAACTGATTGAGTCATCATTAATAAAAACCCAACAGAATCAACACTTTGTCTAATAAATCAGCCAATTACTTTTTAATTCTGCCTTAATAAATTTCTCAGGTAATGGACAAAATAAGAATGATTTGTGGCCAAAATATAATACATATTACACCTAGCTAAATTTTTAATGGCGTCTACTTCCCACTGAAATCCTATGGCCTCAAACTCCACTGTCTGCATTCCTTTCAACACTCTCATACTCCTAGTCCTCCAAGGACAGATGGCTAAGCTCTGTGTGCAGCTTTCTATGGTGTTTGCCGTCTAAAATCCCAATATCTTCAACATTACTCCAAAAGACAACAGTCCCATAGTCTACCTGGCAACAAAATCACTTTTGGTGTGCCACCTTTTGTTTTAACTTGTTTGTTTCTTGCTGTGATTAAATTGTCTAACTAAAAGCATCTCAAGTAATGAACCTGTTTATTTGGTTAATATTGCCAGATCACAACCCACATTTGTGTGAGCTTAGGACAGAAACTCAAGCTAGGAACTGAAGGTAAAAACAACAGGGAACCTCAGTGGAAGAGCCTTTTCACATCAGTCATCTATCAATAGTTTCTAAAAACACAGTAACTAGCAATTCTGATCTGGGCCGGTGCCTCAGTTGATGTTCCCTCAGATGAATCTAGGCTACATCATTTTGACAGTTGAAGCTAATTAAGACAAAGAGACAGTAATACATGAAAAGGTTTTAAAAACACAAATATAATGTATTAGCTATATCAATCACTTAAGCAGCAAAAACTCAAACATGAAGATAGCAACAACTGGAAAACAGATATATCAAGAAATAAGGAGCAGTGAGCCTCTAAGATTAAGAAAAGAAAACTAAAACTGTCTCTCCACAGAAACTTCCCAAACCATCAAAAGCTTAAGGAACACAAAGCAAAATACGTAAATTTTCTGAAAAAAAAATGGTGAAGTTCCATCATTTTCCAGAGAAACAACAATAAATTTAGATGACATTTAATAAGTTTAGCAACATAGATGGCACCACTTACCAAACAAGACAAAAAGACATACCTACAAATATATATCACAATTCCTTAAACAAGAACTACAAGACTCTAATCAAAATTTAACCACAAGAAATCACTGGCCAGGACTCACCCTGTGCACTCCCATACTCTCCTTTGATAATAATAGAAAATGGATTCAGTGAGGATAGCTGTTCCAACTAAATTGGAGAGATCTGCTTGAAGCTTTCTGATGCTTTGACTTTTTAGAAAATAGTTTTGATTACTAAAAGGATTTCATTCTCTTATAATAAACAAAGAATGTTTATTAGTGTCATTTAGGAATCTTTTTGTTTCCTATAATTGATGATTGTCTACAAGTCTGCATCAGGCTGAGGAAATTAAAATTTTTCCAAACCAAACACAAGATAACAGATTTTTAAAGAATAGTGTATAATTTGTATCATACAACTAAAGCAACTTGTCTTGCTCTAACTGCTTTATAAGTCAGAAGAACTTTTGAAAAGACAGTATATCCCCACATTTTGTGTTTGTTTGTGTGTGAGGGAGAATGTGTTCCATGTATATAAAAGTGACATACAAGAAAAGAAGGTGTCAGATCTCCTGGATCTGGAGTAGCAGGTGATTATGTGTGGGAGCCCACAAAAGCTTTCCAGTGAGATTTGAGCTTGCTTTACACAGCAAGGCTGCATTAGGGGATGGCTTGACTACATGCATGGTCACCAGGTGTCTGGGATGGTCTGAACTTGGCTGTGCTGGGGGGAGGTCTTTTGTTCCACCCCCTGGCATTCCTTTAAAAGCCCTTTAGTAGAGCCAGAACGGACTGGTGGATTTTGACCCAGGCCATCCCAACATATACTGTTTCTGACTGTCTCTCTCCTCTATATTTCTAACTAAATCTTTTATCTCTCACTCCTCAAGAGTCTGTGGGGTAAATAAATGTGGGAGCTGGTCTCCCACAGATAGTGCCACTGAACAGGGACCCAGGCATTTGGTGAAAGGGTTGACAGGGGCATCACAGGTGTAAGGCATGGCAAAAAAGGATTTGATAAAGGCGATGGTATTTTATTCTTGGGTGTGAATGTTAGGTGGTGAAATGTTGAAGTCAAAAAGCAAGGCTGTAGCATAGATTTCTCTCTATCTAGGTTTCTTTCTTTTCCTTTCTCTCTTAAAATTCTATCTATGAAAAATAAGGAAGATAGAGTGTAATAATATAGTGTAAAAAAAGAAAAATCTTAGAAAAGTAGAATGCAGGAATATAGCATAAGAAAAAAAATTAGGATTAAGAAAAGCAACAAGATGGAGTAACTATGTCCTTAATTTTCCAACTATGAGACTATGAATGCAAAATCCTAGGGAAGAATCAGAGATATCTATCAAAGAGGAAAAATGAGGAGAAAAAGATTCCTGTGGGAAGGTTTTGGTCCCAAGCAGCAGGGGGAAGAATTTTCACTGAAGACATAGCAGGTGAAATAAAACTTCACTTTGCTGACACTACCACTGTATGGAAACACCATACCATCAGAATCAGTTTCCTCTTGACCATGAAGTCAAAAGTTTAGAGAACAGAAGTCTTAGGAAAACTTGGTGGTTTTTCTCTCTCAAAAACTGAAAGTTGTCTTGGGAAAAACCTTAGCAATCTTTCTCTCTCCAAAAAAGTAAAAAGGCTTTCAGAACTTTCTCAGATTCTTTCTGGAAGGGCAAAATTAGATTCACCTGGAAAAGTACAGGAAACCACCTGTGGTTTGCTCTAAGAAAAAAACAAAAAGACCTCTTGGAATTAGATAAATCCTCTGTGCTAAGCCCTGTCTCTCTAAGCTAGAGAAAAACAGCATCCAGAGTTCTTTGAGGCAAGGGCCAGGTGAGAGAGTGCAGGCAGAAAACAGAGCAGGGACAGATTCCTCCCCGAAAGGTGCAGGACTTGGGGAAGGTTGCTAGTGTAAAAAAGCACGGTCTAAGTTTTGAGAAGCCACTCCCTCCAGAAGCAGTTAGCAGAGGAACAAAGCCATGGCCAAGACACCTAAGGGTCTGCATCTGAGGGGGAAGGAACAAGCAGGGACAAGACAAAGATCTATCAGGGGGAAAGTCTCTCTGAAAGGGCTGTGAAAAAGCTTTATCTTAATTACTTTCATTTGCCCTCACTGACCTGGTAACATAGAAGAGAAAGCCCCAAGGGATTTTGCTGCAGGCACAAAAGGATATGCCTGAATACAAGCAAGTGGGCAGGTATGACTCAGTTCTGGGGACAGTATCAGGAAAGAAAAACACCTAGTAATACCGGTTCTGGCAGAAGAGAAATCTCTCAATCTCCCATGATAAAAAAAAGCAAAAAGCTTGACTCAAACCTCCCATGCTAAAAGCAGAAACCTGACTTTAGCCATGTAACGAGAAATGGAAGTGGCATACTCAAAAGGAATTATGGGAAATGTAGCCCATAAGGTCATTCATAACATTGGGCTGATATAGAGAAATGCACTGTGGGAAATGTAGTTTTTCAGATAAAAATGATGGTAATGCCATTTTCAGGTGAAAATGAAGTTTCTTTTCAAAGCAATGTTAGAAAGCTCAATCTTACCTGCCGAGAACTAAGAACAGGTGAACAGCTTGCCTCTAAGGAGATAATTAAAGTGCTAGTACCATTTGTCAACAAGTCACTTGGAAATCCTTAAGAAACCAAGGGAAAACAGTCCGTACACTGGAAAATTGTGTTGTGGATGGGGATCAAACTCAAGAAAATCTAGCTGTCTAAAGGATGAAGAGCTACAACTACAGTCTGAGTTAAATAACTCATGGTCAGAGTATATCACAGCTGCTAATAAAATTGGCATCAGGGGTTGAGAAGCTCATATATGAAGTAAACTACTAAATCATGAAAATATTCTTCCTCAGAGTAAGCTAATGAAGGATGTGTTTCATGAAACAATATCTATGTTCTTGACTCCTTTAAACAGTAGCAGTTTTGGTGAACAAATAACCTTGCCAAAAATATTGGGCTAATAAAAATCTAGAAGAAACATCAGAATTGTTAAAAGAACTCATGGCAAATACAGCGGGGGAAAATTGTCTGAGAGTTTGGTAAGGAGTATGGAACAGAGGAATGTCAGCGCCAATGACACTCCTCTAAAAGAACTGGAGTGAAAAGCAGCTAAACCAATATTCTAATATTGAGGTTCCAACTTCTAGTCTGGGGATAGTAGAAGAATAAGGAGGCCTCCAGACTGCTGAGGAGTTTAGAATAAAATTTCAGCAATGTTTTTGGTATACAGGGGAACCTGCTGAAGGCTGCAGGTCTGGAACCCCATTAGACAATTATCTTCTCTTGATGGGAAATTGACTGTTGTGGAGTTACCAGCCAAGCAATTCTGAAACAGAATGTTCTTTAGGAGGTTTTATCCTCATCGTCTTTTTTCCTTTTTGGGTTTGCTGTAAACTGAGATAGCTCTTTTATTTTATTTTTTTTTCCATTTTTTCTTTATTCAGAAATTTTCTACTCACTCTACATACAATCCACAGATTCCCCCTCCTCCCTCCTCCCATCTCCCAGCCCTCCCTCCCAAGCCACCCCATATCCCACATCCCCCAAATCAAGGTCTCCCATGGGAGTCAGCAGAGCCCTGCACACTGAACCTAGGCAGGTCCAAGCCCCTTCCCACTGTACCAGGGCGCCACACCACAGGCACCAGATTCCCAAAAGCGTGCCCATGCACCAGGGATGGATCCCAATCCCCTTGCCTGGGTGCTCCCCAAACAGTTTGAGCCAAACAACCATCTTCTGTATCCAGAGAGCCTAGTCCAGTCCTGTGGGGGCTTCACAGCCACTAGTCTACAGTTTGAGATAGCTCTTAATAGAGTTTTTATAAAACATCTGGAATGCATAAAGTACTGTTCAACAAGAGCACTCACTAAATCCCAGGGTTGAGAGAGCCAATGACAAATTAGACTCTTGTTTCCAACTGTCAGGAGAACTTTCATAATGATATCAAAGCTGACTATAAACTCTGAACTTTACTATAAACTCTGAATTTTAGAAATGATTGGTGTACTTCTTGTCTTGTTAATAGCTAAGAAATCTCTTCTAGATGTTAGTTAAATCTTTTAAATATAAGCTTCGTAAATAGTTCTTCTAAGAAATCTCTTCTAAATATGTGCTAAAGATTGTAAAATAGTTTTCTTATGAATATAAGTTTGTAAAATAGATCAATAAGCTTATATAAGAAGTATAAAATAAGCTTGTAAAAAGTTGTAAATATGTATAGTGATGTAAGTTTGTAAGAAGTGTAAATACATATAGTAAATAATCATGATAGTTGTAAATATGTCTAGTAACATTTATACTAAAATTGTGTTGGTGTTAATGAGCCAGAGTTTGGTAGAAACTAAGGGAATCTTTAAATTTGATGTAATTTATCTGATGCGGTTTGCATCAAGAGTTTATTGATTTAAAAAGGGCTTGGCACAGCTAAGGCTGTTATAGACATCTTAAGACCCATTTGAAAAAAGATATGCTATCTCTATCATCCTCTATTCCTGTACTGGGAAGTTTGGCCATTATAGAGATTGCTGTGGAGGTTGTAAACTCAATAGGAACCTGGGCCAAAGCTGAGTTAAGCTCAGTACTGCCAGAAGTTGAGAGTCAACTTGGGCAACTTTCCCCTGCCAGCTTTGCAACCTAAACCAGAGGGCACTTGATGGAAAGTGTACCCATAAGATGGGTAAGGGTTGTCTGGCTGACAGGGATTAACTAAGACAGACCCAGCTTATCTGAGGGGCCTGAGGGGCTCTTTAAAAAATTAAGAGGGATCTGTGGGAGTCTCCAAAAGCTTTCTAGTGAGATCGGAGCTTGCTTAACACAGCAAGGCTGCATTAGGGGATGGCTTGACTATGTGCATGGTCACCAAGTGTCTGGGATGGTCTGCACTTGGCTGTGCTGGGGGGAAGATCTTTTGCTCCACTCCTTGGCATTCCTTTAAAAGCCCTTTCGTAGAAACAGAAGGGGATGGTAGGTTTTGACCCAGGCCCTCCCATGCTATTCTGTGTTTCTAACTGTCTCTCTCTATATTTCTATCTCAATATCTTATCTCTCACTCCTTAAGAGTCTGTGGGGTAAATAAATGTGGGAGCTGGTCTCCCATAGTTATGAGCCTCCCAACGGGAATATTGAGATATGAAGTCAGGTCATCCCCAAAAAGAATACATGCTGGGCCACATGCCTAGCAACAGAACTTTTCATCCAATAAATTAAGTCTTTCACAGATTACCAACAACAACAAAGCCTAAATAAGCACAGAAATAAATAAATGATCCATGGGAACATGGTGTATCAATATTAAGATGTTGTGTATGTAAATCTGTAGCAGGATATGAATACAATCCAAAGAAAATCCCAAAAACTTATAACAGGATACCCAAATCCAAAGCTATATACAAAGTGAAAACATTCAGAATGCCCAATAGGATTATGAAAAAATAATACACATATTGACACAATCTGACTTCTATATTTCCCACAAAGCTAAAACAATCAAAAATATGTATAATATTTGTAAAAGAATAAAGGAGTGAGAAAAAGCCAAGAACAAAAGCAGAAAAATATAGTCAACTTTTAATCAAAAGACCAAAAGAAACTCAGTCACACAAAGTGTGATCTTGACCAATGCTACCAATCTTCATAAATTCTATGTATATAGAAATTAACACAAACTTCAGAATTCCCACAAAATTAACTCAAAGTAACCCTTAAACAGTTATGTTTCTGACCCTCTAGCTACTGATCTTTCTTCAAAACAGAGAGGTCTCTGTTGTATAATATTATTTTAATATGTCTTACATTTGTTTATGCTGTGGAGCATTTGATTAATGATGCAAAGATGCATCTTTATGTTGAATTTGTTTACCTGTGTGAAACCATGTTACTCTGCCTGACTAAAGCACTTAATGATCTAATAAAAATCTGAATGGCCAATAGCTAGGCAGGAGAAAGGGTCAGCAGGGTTGGCAGGCAGAGAAAATGAATAGCAAGAGAGAAAAGGAAAACAATCATGGAGTGAGAAAAGAAGTTGCCAGCCACTCAGCCACACAGCCAGCCATGGAATAAGAGTGAAAGTAAGATTACAGAAATAAGAAAAAGGAAATGCCCACAGGCAAAAGAAAGATGGGATAATTTAAGAGAAGCTGGCTAGAAACAAGCCTAGCTAAGACCAGGCATTTATAACTAATAATAAGCCTCTATGTGTGATTTATGTTGGAGCTGGGTGGTGAACCCCAAAAAGAGCCAAAACAGCAAAGAATTAAAACAACCAACAACAGACCCCATGCTCTAGAGCACTCTTGGAAAATGAAGGTAATCTCCTATGGCTCTGTAAACTCTCATGTCGCCTTGCAGTTTCAGGAAAACCCAGCCCCACTGATGCCCAATCACATGAGTGTAGAAGAATATAATGTATATTTCCTTCCCCTTGTGTTATAGCACATGATGTGGAATCTGCCCTATCCACCTGCCCAACAACATGCAAACCTGAAATATGTCTGCAGATTAGAAACAACAACAACAGCAACAACAACAAAAACCAAACAAACAAAAGCAGCACATCCTCCCATAGCCATTCAGCACAGTCTCCCACTCGCAGGGAATCCACACTCAGGGAGTCTCAGAGGAGAAGGGCAACAGCCCAGGTCACATCACATACCAACAGAACCACAGTCTGGCTTAGGGTCCAGCTCAGTCACATCAACTGTGACAGCTCAGCAGAACTGCTCCTCTTGGTCTGGTGTCAGTTGTCTCCATACTCACTATTATTGGTGAAATTATTAAGGTTACCCCATGTAGTTAAAAGGGAGGTATATTTAGTGGCGTAACTTACAAATGAAGGGATAGGTAGGTTGCTGGGTCTGAGAAAGACGTAGCGCAGTCCGGTGTTCTCTGGAGAACTCTGATCTGTCTACCTCCAGCATCCAGGGTCCAGGAACCAAGAGAGGCAGTGCATCTGGACCTTGGGTCTTCAGGGTCCTCTCTTGGCCCTGCCTTGTAGGCGTGACAGTTACCACAGCCTCAATGGGGGTTGGAACCTCCAGATCAAAGCTGGAATGGCTACCCACTACACACTATGGCATGGCTTATGGTCTCCCTCACAGCTCCCTACAGCAGAGACAGAGAAGAATCCTGGGAAGAACCTGCAAGCTACCTCCCACTGTTACTCCTAATAGCTAAGCTTTCCCAGGGACCCACATTAGCTAAAGCCACCCAGCTGGGACTCAGGAAAGTAGCAAATCCCCCACTGGGTGATCAGAGATTAAATGACAGACAACAGAGGTTTTGCCAGCTCTGCCCTTCCACTCTAGAGGCAGACAAGGCCCTAATCTGTGAAGTTGTACTTTAGTAGAAAGACTTCCAGTCTCCCAGAGCACTTCCTGTTCTTCTTCAAAGGCACACAGTGTTTTCTGTACAAATTTCATTACACACTGATTTTTCCAGTGCAGCCAACCCTTTGCTTCATAGCTGGGAAGTCCTGCAGCCAAACACAGGTCACATTCAAACAGTAACTTTTATTACTGTATAACTGTTGTTAAAGAAAAATGGGCCATGAATTAGAAAACCATGGGCTACACCTGTTAGGCTGGGCCACACCTATTTACCTAGATCTTCTACTTTTGTTGAACTAGTATAACAACAGAAGTTTGATTTCACAATAAGGTCATTACTTTATCCAGATGCTTGATTGCTCTGGCCTATCAACCCCAAGAAATGGCCAGTCAGGACATTTATGGATCATCTAAAATCGATTATCTTACTCCACATTGCTAATCTCAATTACTACTGAAGCAGGAAAGCATTCACCTTCTTTCCTGCCCCTCCCTTTGTGCACTGTCACTACAGCAGTTTCAAAGCTGGTCAATGAATTCAATTCTTGCACAGTTCCCTCTTCAAGTCCCCCAAAAAAGCCTGAGACTGGCAGACACTCATTAACAGAGGCCTATCAAAGTAAAAGCATACAGAATACCAAATAGAATGAACCAGAAAAAAAAAGGCCCCTCACCACATGATAATCAAAATATCCTCAAAGGCACACTAAAATCCAGAATTGTATTTTATTCTTAGTTCAAGGAGTCTGCTTTTACAGTCATTTTCCAGGTATAGACTCTGCTAAAAATATATAAATATAAGTATAAAGGTATATGCTTTGATATTAATATCACTGCATTATCACTACTTTTTACAGTTTGCCTACATTTTATCATAAAAATACAAAGCCCCAACAAAATGTACCTCTAAAAATAGTAGTAAGAGCCTTGTAAGATAAAAATTAAAAATTGCACTCCTGGGAAGACCTGCCCACCTTGGCCCCAGGTTCTGGCCACCAGGCAGGCTCCCTTCTACCCCCACCCCTACCGGGAAGGCTCCCCTTCCCCAAGATCCCCTGCAGACCCTGCAGTCTCCAAGCCCTGCCCCCAAGCCCATCATCCCCGGAGACCCCCACCACTTCCTGAGACTTAGAGACCGGCCCCCAGCTCCCATCCTGCCCCGGACTTCCCTTCTGGACAAGAGCTCCCATCCTGCCCCGGACTTCCCTTCTGCACAAGAGACTTCTTTTCTGGACAAGAGCTTCCACCCTGCCTTGGACTTCCCATCTGGACAAGAGCTCCCATCCTGTCTCGGACTTCCCATCAGGACAAGAGCTCCCATCCTGCCTCGGACTTCCCATCTGGACAAGAGCTCCCATCCTGCCTCAGACTTCCCATTTGGACAAGAGAGTCCCATCTGGACAAGAGAGTCCCATCTGGACAAGAGAGAGAGACTTCCCGGATCTGTCAGCTCTTTCTGGACCAAGTGCGCTGATAAGACCAAGATCGAACACAAGGAGATGGACAGATGTCAAGGCAGAAGTACATACAACAAAATGAAGAGCAATACAGCATCACCAGAACCTAGCCCTCCTCCAACATATAGAGCTGATCATCAAAAATTGGAAGAAGCAGAAGAAAACAGCCTTATGAATAACATCATGAAGAAGGTAGAGGCTTACATAGAGGAAAAGACAAACAAAAAATGGGAAGAACGCTATAAAAACTAGAGGAAAGGACAAATAAAGTAGAAGAAAACAATAAAGCCCTGGAAGAAAACAATAAAGCCCTAGAAGAAAACAATAAAGCCCTGAAAGAAAATCATGAAAAAGCAATGAAACAGATGAAGGAAATAGTCCAAGACCTGAAAAGGGAAATAGAAAAAATGAAGAAGACACAAACAGACGGAATGCTGGAAATAGAAAATCTGAGTAAACGAACGGGAACCTCAGAAGCAAGTATAATCAACAGAATGCAAGAGATGGAAGAGAGGATCTCTGGCATGGAAGATACGGTAGAAGAAATAGATTCATCAGTCAAAGAAAACTCTAAAGCCAACAAAGTCATGACCCAAAATGTCCAAGAAATTTGGGACACCATGAAAAGACCAAACCTACAAATAATAGGGATAGAAGAAGGAGAAGAATACCAACTTAAAGGCACAGAAAATATATTCAACAAGATCATAGAAGAAAGCTTTCCCAACTTAAAGAAGGAAATGCCAACGAAGATACAAGAAGCCTATAGAACACCAAACAGACTAGACCCCCAAAAAAGTCCCCTCGCCACATAATAATTAAACAACTAAACATACAGAATAAAGAAAGAATATTAAGAGCAGCAAAGGAAAAAGGCCAAGTGACTTATAAAGGCAAACCCATCAGAATAACACCCGATTTCTCAATGGAGACTTTGAAAGCCAGAAGAACATGGACAGTTGTAATGCAGACACTAAGAGACCATGGATGCCAGCCTAGACTAATATACCCAGCAAAACTTTCAATCATCATAGACAGAATGAACAAGACATTCCAAGACAAAGCCAAATTTAAACAATGCTTATCTACAAACCCAGCCCTACAGAAAGCACGAGAAGGAAAATTCCAACCCAAGGAAGTCAGATATACCCTCAAAAACACAGGCAATAGATAACCCCACAGCAGTAAACCCCAAAGAAAAGAAGTACACACACACTACCACCAAAAAATAACAGGAATGAACAATTACTGGTCATTAATATCCCTTAATATCAATGGACTTAATTCACCTATAAAAAGACACAGGCTTACAGAATGGATACGAAAGCAGGACCCATCTTTCTGCTGCATACAAGAAACACACCTCAAATACAAAGACAGACACTACGTAAGAATAAAAGGCTGGGAAAAGACTTTCCAATCAAACGGTCTTAAGAAACAAGCGGGTGTAGCCACCCTGATATCCAACAAAATAGACTTCAAACTAAAATCAATCAAAAGAGATCAAGAAGGGCATTACATACTCATCACAGGAAAGATCCACCAAGAGGAAGTTTCAATTCTGAACATTTATGCCCCAAACACAAGGGCACCCACATATGTAAAAGAAACATTACTAAAGCTTAAACCACATATAAAACCCCACACATTAATAGTGGGAGACTTCAATACCCCACTTTCACCACTGGACAGATCTCCTAAATGGAAACTTAACAGAGAAATAAAGGACTTAACTGATGTCATGACTCAAATGGACTTAATTGATATCTACAGAACATTCCATCCTAACAAAAAAGAATATACCTTCTTCTTAGCACCCCATGGAACCTTCTCTAAAATCGACCACATACTTGGCCACAAAGCAAATCTCAACAGATACAAAACAATTGGAATAACCTCCTGTGTTCTATCAGACCACCAAGGTTTAAAGTTAGATTTCAACAACAACAAAAACTACAGAAAACCTACAATCTCATGGAAACTGAATAATGCTCAACTGAATCACCAATGGGTTAAGGAAGAAATAAAGAAAGAAATTAAAGACTTCCTAGAGATCAATGAAAATGAAGACACCACATACCCAAACCTATGGGACACTATGAAAGCAGTGCTAAGAGGGAAATTCATAGCACTAAATGCTCACATAAAGAAGTTGGAGAAATCTCACACTAGTGACTTAACTGCACACCTGAAAGCTCTAGAACAAGAAGAAGCAAAGTCTCCCAGGA
>CABHPH010138921.1:0-40692 GCA_902168325.1 Peromyscus nudipes
TTTTTTTTTTTTTTTTTTTTTGAGACAGGGTTTCTCTGTGTAGCTTTGCGCCTTTCCTGGATCTTGCTCTGTAGACCAGGCTGGCCTCGAACTCACAGAGATCCGCCTGGCTCTGCCTCCTGAGTGCTGGGATTAAAGACATGAGCCACCAATGCCCGGCTTGTCAGGTCTTTTGTTACAGTCATGAGTGGGGGAGGCCTACTACAATAGGATTTCTCTGTATTTGGCTCATGTGGTGCTGGCCTGATGCCTGTGTACCTGCAGTATGCCCACTGCCTTCACTGCTGAACTATGTGTAGATCAGGGGTAGATCCAGGGAGGGGGAAGTCGGTGGCTTCAGTTGTGTACCCACTTTTGACTGCACCAGTTTCCAGTGGAAAGTCCTGAGCCAACTGTCACACAGATGGCCCTGATTAAAGTAAATGGGCCCCCAAACACACTTGGAGGTCATGAATCTGGGAAAGGAATGTGTGTGTGTGTGTGTGTGTGTGTGTGTGGTGTGTGAAAGGGATGGGAGGTGTATAAGAAAAGGTGTATGGTAGAGGGTAATTGGAATATATCATACTCATGTATGCAATTGTCAAATTACAAAATTAATTTTTTTAAAGTGTAATCTAAGCACCCAGGAGGTGAAGAACGGAGGATCAGGAGTTCAAGGTTATCTTCAGCTACAGAGTGACTTCAAAGACAGCCTGGGCTACATAAAACTGTGTCTCAAGGGAGGAGGGTAGGCAGTGTGAGGGCAGGGGAAACAGGCTATGCAAGTTCGAGTATGTAACAAGTCTTTTAAAAGTAAGAAGAGGGCTTGGGTGATGGTTCCGTCAGTGGTGGAATGCTTGCCTGTCATGCATGTGTGCGCAGCCTCTTTCAGTGAATTACCGGCCAGATCTTGGCTATGTTGCCTACCCAGCCTCCCTCCCTCAGAACAGTGACAGGGCATCAACTGGGAGGTTGTCCTAGATAATTTTATCCAGATTGCTCACGTGACCAACTTGCATCACATGTGGAAAACCCACTGATTACATCTTTCATCACAGGGTGAGGAAAATGATGAGCAGAAGAAAGAGAAGGGAGGAGAGGGGAGATATGAAGAGGAGGGAATGGGGAAATGGCTCAGCCAATAAAGTTTCTGCTGCATAAACATGATGATGTCAGTTCAGGTCCCTGAACACTCCTATGAAAGCTGATTGTAGTGTAGTGAGAGGCAGGTGTCTGTACCCATATGGAAAGGAGGCCCTAGAACTCTCTGACCAGCCAGTCTAGCCAATTGGTAAGCTAGGGGTTCAGTGCTTCAAAACATAAGATGGAGAGTAATCCAGGAAGACACCTGACTCAACATTTGGCTTCCATACACACATGCACGCACAAATGTGCACACACTGGGAAAGAAAGGAAAGGAGAGGAAGAAATGAAGGAGGGAAGAGGAGGGAAGCAGTCTACCCCAGGAATCTTACAGCAAAGGTGCTCACACTTGGTTGTGTTACAATATGAGTTCAGACTCGGCAAGTAAGGTGGCGGGGCCCTAGAGTCTGTACTTCTAAGGAATGCCAGGGTTGCTGACACTGCTGGTCCTCAGCCCGCATCTTCAACAGGGTAGTTATCAAATATTGTGGGAGGGGATGGGATGTAGGCTATCAAACGAAACTGGGAATGAGATTCAGATGTAGAAGGCTTTGTGCACATTCTTTCTGCATGCTATTTTTTTTCCTCTCAGGACAGCTGCATAAGGAAGATATATTTTACATAATCAAGGAAATACATTAGTTAGGACACAAAGTAGAATTCACACTGAGATCTGTCTTGATGCTAAAATTCTGGTTCCGCAGTTGTTTCAACTTGAGAAAACACAATAGTCAAGTTCTATCAGTCAGAGGGTAGCGGGGAGGCTGAAGGAGAAATTCAGTCAATTTGCAGGCTTTTCACTTTCTCCTCCTTCTCCATCCTTCCCACGTGTCCTCCGTGTCCTCCAGGGTTCTTACTGTTTGAAACTGCCATCTGCTTGGCCATTTGCTTCATTCTGCTCTTAAAGAAATAGGCCCCCTTTTTAAGTTTAGGCTTTATTGTTTGCACAGTTAAAAAGCAAAATATCCTTATTCCAATTCTAAAATTGAAGGGCTGATTGCAAAAGAAATAGATTACATTTGTCTAGGATTTAACCACACTCCTGAGGTTTTTTTTTTTTTTAAATATTTTACATTTATTTGTGCCTGAGAAGAGAGAATATTTTATTTTTAATATTTTATACCTATTTATATTGTGTATATGCATGAGTGCATGTGTGTGTGTGTGTGCATGGTGTCCCAGGACAACTTTTAGGAGTCTGTTCTCTTTCCACCATGTGGACTCCAGGCATTGAATTTAGGTCATCAGGACTGGTAATGCCTTTACCTCTCTGAGCTATCTCACCAACCCACATATTCGAGAATTTTATTAATATTTGCCTTCCTAGAAAGTACCAGAATATCTCTGCATCCAAATCCTTTGTTACATGTGGTTTAGTAAGAACTGTGACATAAATGCTAAATGAACAGGGTTGTTATAGGTATATTAAAGAATGTTGGGAAGCCGGGCAGTCGTGGCGCACGCCTTTAATCCTAGCGCTTGGGAGGCAGAGGCAGGTGGATCTCTGTGAGTTCGAAGCCAGCCTGGTCTACAAAGCGAGTTCTAGGACAGGCTCCAAAGCTACACAGAGTAACCCTGTCTCAAAAAAAAAAAACAAAAAAAAAAAGTTGGGAAATAGATGCCTCAAGTCCAGCAGGTGGAACTCAAGTCACTGTTAGGAAATACTTCAAAACAGCTGATATCTCTGGAGTTCTGGGATTTTTTTATTTGTTTGTTTGTTTGTTTTTGATCTCCTGTAGATCAAGCTGGCTTCAAACTTACTATGTACATGAGGATGACCTTGAACTTCTGATCCTGCTGCTTCCACCTCCTGAGTGCTTGGACTGTAGGCATGTACCACCATGTCTGGTTTATATGGTACTGGGGTTTAATCCCAGAACATTGTGCTTGCTAGACAAACACCCACTGACTGAGTCATATCTCTAGCCCCAAGGCTCCTGATTTCTGTCCATCATCAACCAACATGATCTATCTAAATGGGTCCAGTAGTGGAATCTTGCATTTTTATTAAAGTATTTTTTATTAGTTTTGCTGAATGTAGCAGTTACCAACAAACTTCTGAATACCAATTAATGTATTATCAGTGAATAGACACCATTTCCAAGGCCAAAGTTAATACTTCAAGGTGGTTATAGTTATCCAGAGCAGCACCATTCATTCAGAAGTTGAGACTTGCTGGCTGACTCATTGCCTCTCTGACTTTACTGTGTTCCAGTCACATGACGTCCATGCTCTTCCTCCAGGAAAGGCATGTATGCTTCTGCCTCAGGGACACACACACAGTCTTGGCTGTCCTCTTAGTATGAATGTGTTCTTGCTCCAGACATCTACATGTCATGCTCCCTTACTACATTCCGATTTTTGTTCCGATGTCACCATGTTCTCCTTCTCTTCACTCCCATCGCAGTATTTTGGTTAGAGTCCATATTATCCTTCAACAGCCTCAGAGAGTGACTAATTAGGTCTGTGTCTTCTGAGACTCAGTTGGCTGAGTATGGAGGTTTGCATTCTTTGATTATAAATCGAGGAGGTGGGGCTGTGGCTTCAGCTCTGTGATAGAGCACTTGCCTAGCAAGCTTGAGGACCTGAGCTCAATCTCTGGCACCAAAAATAATAATGATGATGTCAGCAACTTTGGACTTGAACTTCATTCTTAAGCTGTGGGTCAAGAGTGAGGAGCTATCTCAGCACTTTAGGCTTGCCCACTGTCCTCCAGAGCCATTCTGGGCCACTGGTCACCTTCCAAATCATTAGCTTCAAAACCTGCCAATCATAGCAGCCTTCCAGTGTAGGACGATGATGGGAGTGCTTTATTCCATGCTACAGAGCCAAGGGTGACAGGAGCCTGCATGACAGTCAGGTTCTATAATCCTCCACGAAAACTCTCCAGAGCTGAGCTTCTATAGCACTTCTGGGTTTGATGCTGTGGGATTTTCTTTAAATCATTCTCTACTTCATTTCCATCAAGCAGGAGCTGACCACAAAGCAGCATGAAAACGGGGAAATGCTGTTTACTGTATGAATCAGGAAAAAGAAAATACAGAGGTGTATCTTCCTTGAGATGTCAGTATGCACAGTTCCCAGCTTACTGCAGTTTACCTTATAGTTTCTGAGTTTTCTCATGCGTGGAAAGTCATAGGAATTCAGTTGATGCTGTACTTCAAAGTTTGATCTTTTCCTGGGTTAGCAATGTAGGCAGTATGAGTCTCTCCTTGGAGAACTCTGAGGACTTTAAGAACTGTGGAGTGGGATATGGTCCTCAGCAGGCCCATGTTCATATTTTTAAGGTGTGTGTGTGTGTGTGTGTGTGTGTGTGTGTGTGTGTGTGTGTGTGTGTATTCATGCGTAAGGGTGCAGGTGCCCACATGCCATGGTGCATGTGGTAGTCAAAAGACGACCTCTAGTGTTGGTCTATGCCTAGCCCCTTGAGACAGAGCTCTTATTTGCTGCTCCGTTTGCTAGGCTAACTTCCAGCAAGTCTCCTGTCTCTGCTTCTCATCTCCTGGTACTAGGATTATAGACACAGGCTACTGTGTATGCTTTATATGGCTTCTGGAGATCTGAAATTCTTGCCTTCATGCTTGTGAGGTTAATGTTGTTTTCACTGAAGCATCTCCCCCACCTTGACACTTCTATTTATTTTAAAATTTAGATTTTTTCATTTTACTGGATGTGTGTGTTTTTACCTGTATGTATATTTGTGTACCACATTTGTGCCTGGTGCCTGAGGAAGCCAGGAGAGGGTGTCAGATTCCCCTGGAACTGAAGTTACAGATGGTGGTGAGCTACCATTTCAGTGCTGGGAATCAAACCCAGATCAAGAGTGCAAGTGTTCTGAACTGCTGAGCCATCTCTCCAACCCCATGGATATTTCCTTTTGTTAACTGATATCTGCAAAGTATATAGCTTGGAGAAGTAGATAGGGAGCTATGGCTAAGTAGGATGGCAGAGATTTCTGAAGAGGAGAGGAAGAGCAATGGGAACTGCTTCAGGAAAAGAAAAGGCTGGACAGGGGGCTGATCATTTGTGCTGGACCAGTTTCCTTAGGAGACACACGTTTACTTCCACCCATGTCTGCCTCTAGCTCAGCACTCCTGATTTGTGCCAAGCTTCTGTGGTAGGGGGTTACTAGGTTAAAACTTGTTCCCAGGTGGATGAGGAAAGAACAAGGATAGGTGAAGAACTGGTGACATCGGGCTCCTGCTTCTTCCACTCATCCAAGATCCAACAAAAGGAAACACGGTATATTGTGCAATTCCAGTTATACGAAACATTCAGAACAAGTGAGTTAGTGGTTGTTAGTGGGTGGGAAAGGAGGAAACAGAGTAAGAGGCACACAGATTCTTTAAAATAATGGAAATTTCTGGAATCTGAGAGTTGTTGTGGAATATTATTTTAACTAGGCAAAGATGTGTTACATTTGTTTATGCTGAGGACTATTACTTTAACTGTGTAAAGGTATATTACTTTTATTTATGCTGCATGTGTTTAATGATGTAAGGATGTGTGTTTAATTATGTAAAGATAATTTGCATCTGTTTCATCTTGCCTGCCTAAGGCACCCGATTGGTCTAATAATGAGCTGGACAGCCAATGCTAGGCAGAGAAAGGATAGGTCGAGCTAGCAAGCAGCAAGAACAAATAGGAGGAGAAATCTAGGCTCCAGAAGAAAGAAGAAGGAAGAAGAACGAGAGGAGAGAAAGAGGGACGTGCCTAGGGCAAGAAGCCAGGCAGATGCTAGACAGACAGACATAGAGAAGCAGTGAAAGGAAGATATACAGAAGTAAGAAAGGTAATAAGCCCTGAGGCAAAATGTAGATGAAGAAAAACCGGTTAAGTTATAAGAGCTAGCCAGAAAAGAGCTAAGCTAAGGCCAGGCATTCAAAACTAATAATAAGTCTCTGTGTCATGATTTGGGAGCTGGTTGGTGGTGCACTCCCCCCCCCCTCCCCCCCAAAAAAAAAAAAAAAGAAAAAGCCTGGTACAGATAGTGCTGACTATTGTGTTGCTCTTGTGAATATTCTATGGAGTCATTTTGGTTCTGGTTTTGGTTGTGTGTGTGTGTGTGTGTGTAGTGGGACAGGCATGCATTTTCTTTTTTTCTTTTGGAGCTGAGGACCGAACCTAGGGCCTTTGCTTGCTAGGCAAGCGCTCTACCACTGGGCTAAATCCCCAACCCCAGGCATGCATTTTCTATGGTGCACAGGTTAAGGTCAGGGGACACCCCTAGGTGTCACAGTCTTTGCCTTTTATTTTGTTTGTCATATGGCTACATACACTGGAATAGCTAGCTGGCCAGAGAACTTCCAGGGCTGGTCTTGTCTTTACCTCCTACCTCTTCATAGGAGCACTAGGGTTACAGACATACTACTACTGCACACAGCTTTCATGTGGGTTCACGAGATTGGAATGTGGGTCCTCATGCTTGTGTAGAAAGCCCTCCACCACTGAACCACCTCCCCAGCCAGTGCATGTTAACGTGTGTAGATTATATATTTCTTAAATGTAAAACTGACATTTTTGCTCTGCACCAAATTTATGCAAAATGCACCATGAAAACCCACTTATCCAGCAGCTGGTGCATTTCTTCCATACGCCACTCTCTAAGGAAGACTAGGGTTCTCTTCCCAGAGTTCACATGGCATCTGAAGGTCAGAAAGGCAAGCACTGCATCTTTCTCCAATTCTTCCATGAACAAATGGGTGTTGTGCATACTTCATTGGCTTCCATAATCGTCTGCTGCACAGGCAGGATGTAAGCCGATACTGTGATATAAGCAAAAAAGAAAATTTAATGCAGATATGTAGCTATTGTTTTCCTGCCGTGCCCACAGTCAGGACAAATCTCCGCCACCCGCCAGTCTCCAGCTCCCAAGTCCCGCCAGTCTCCGAGCCCACTTATAAAATAAACACACAGACGCTTACATTATTTAAACTGCTTGGCCATTAGCTCAGGCCTATCATTGTCTAGCTCTTACTCTTATATTTAGCCCATTTCTAATAATCTCTACTTTGCCACGTGGCTCGTGGGTTACCGGTACCTTACATCTTCCTTCTCCTGGCCGCGGCTCCAGCCAGTCTCCCCTCTACCTTCCTGTTCCCTCAATTCTCCTCTCTGTTAGTCCCGCCTATACTTCCTGTCTGGCTACCGGCCAATCAGCGCTTTATTGATACAGAGTGATATCCACAGCACAGATAGAGGTTAGTGACATCCGAGATAAAATGAATGTTAAGAATAATGCAAGCCAGTTAATCTTCCCAAGCTTTCATGTTAGGGATTTCTTTGCAGCATCTCTCTTCACTCCTCCAGAAGGTTGCAAAAATCACAGGCAGGAGAGTGTTCCAGTGTGTTTTCCTATTGATTTGTACTCTCCCCACTTAGATTTACAACTTTCCATGGGATTGTTTAATAAGTCTTTTTGGAAATATGCTTTGGTGCAGGGTAAATTATACCTATCTACAGACTGTATTTACAGCTCAGTCGTCACTGTTACGAAGGGGACTTCAGAGGTAATTTCAGGTCACTAGCTTCTAATAGTTGTCCATTAGTATCTAGAAAATAATTTGAAGTGAGATAATTTGTGAGCTGTCTGAAAATACATCTTTCTCATGGGACAAAGTTTGTTTATATGTGGTTTGGGCATTACATAAAACAAAGTCTGAAGCCAGGTGTGGCAATGTACACCTGTAACCTCAGGCAGAAGGATCAGGAGTTCAGGGTCATCCTTGGCTATATACTGAGTTTGAGGCCATCCTAGGACACATGAGACCCTTTTTATCAAATAAAATAGGGACAGTAAAGATGGCTTAACATGCTGTTAAGCACATTGACCGCTCTTCCCGAGGACCCAAGTTCAATTCCCAGCTCCCACGTGGCAGCTCACAGCTGTCTGTAACTCCAGCTCCAGGGGATCTAACACCCTCAGACATACATGCGAGCAAAATACCAATGCACATAAAAAATTAAATAAATCATTAAAAAGTACTTAAAAATAAATAAAATGCCTTATAAATATAAATAATGTAAACACTTTTGGAGAAAATGCCTAGTAAAGCTTTTTTAATATATATTTTACCTGTTATATATTGAAGCATTTTATTGAAACCCTATAGAATGTAATGGTATGGTAGATGAACAACAAAGCTTTTCTAAAACTTTATACTGGCAATATTCCCACCACACTCACTTTCTTCCCTAGTCTTTGTGACTTTGAAGTCTAATAAAGGAGAATTATCTATTTTCCTTAAATCTGTCTGGCTTTGTGAATTGCTGTGGCCAAGAAAATATGACAGAAGGGACTCACTTCCATCACCTCCCTCGGAATCTTACTGAGATATGAGCAAGTCCAGGGTAATCTGCCACGTGACAAAAACCAACTGGCTTGGCTGTTTGCACCACCTTAGCCAGTAATCAGCTAACTGGCCAACATTTTAGTTTAGTCTGCCTTCAAGGCTAGATCCATAACATGAGCTAGCCACAATCAGCCGAGGCTAGCCCAGTTTAGCAGAACTCTTCAAGTGATTGTATACTATAGGTCAATAATAAATTCATACTGTTTTAAGCCACTGGGATTTGGAGTGATTACTCAAGCATCAGTCGCTAAGTTCACATTGTGCCTTTGGGTTGCTTATGTTTTATACCTCATCTATGATATAGCTCAGACTTCATTGCTTTGGCCAAAATGGCTGAAATTTTGGCATATTCAGAATCTACCAGCTACTCTAGGAACATATACTAGGTATTGCTATTGCTCAGATAATAAGAGAGAAAGTGGATACAGGCAGAATCACACCTTGGTGTTTTTGTAATTAGCATGAGGTCTAGTGGGGAGGGGCATTAAGAGATTTTTAATTAATTAATTTCCAGAAAACTATATACTACCTTCCCTCATAACTATGACAGAATGCCTGATGTAAAAACTTAAAGGGAGGAAATATTTATTTTAGTTCAAGATTTCACAACGTGTGGTCCATCCTGGCACAGAGGGTATGGAAGAGTGGAACGTATCACACCACAGTGGTGGGAGGCAGCAGGAGAGGCTGTTTGTCTCACTGGAGACAGGTAATAGAAGAGACCTAGAAGCTAACTCAATCTTAGAAGGCAGGTCCCTAGAGACCTACTTCCTCCAGGTAGGCCCTGCTACCTCTCAAACTATGGGCCAAGCAGTGAACACAAGAGCCTTCGGGTGACCTTTCCTATTTAGACCTTAATAGCCATAGCCAGGAAAGAGAACAGAAAACATATTTGTACCATTAGATGGGCTGTTAGTATTCTGTAATATTTGTTTCCACTCACTGTTTGAAATAAAAAAGCTTTTGTACTGAGCTAATGTTCTCTTTCATCCTTAGTTCATCCCCCCTGCCCTTCTCCCAGAATCAACATTAGCCTCAGTCTGCAGTAATGTGAGCTCAGATTGTGAACATAAAATGTGTTACTCTAACTTGTCATCATACTTTTGACATACATGTAGATATGTATTTCTGCAGACATGCATCTGGATGTATACATGCATGTGTTATATGTACACAAACATGATTTAATTATCCTGCCAGCTGTTATAAGATAACCTATGATCTGGATACAATACCCTGTACTAATTCCTTTCCCCTTCTTTTCCACTAATTCAGCTGTACCGAACAGCACTTTTACAGAGTCCTTTGTATTCAAATGCCAGTCTGTTTCCAGTCACACACTCAGAAACTGGGATGGTTAGACAAATACCTTTTGCACTTTCTAGAGTTTCTTCATCAAAGGCCTGGCTTTAGGAATTCCTGAGTATTACACTTAAGGCTGATGTTTCTTGTGAGATTTATTTATTTATGTATTATAATTTTTTATTTAAAATTTTTTCTTTCCTTCTGTTCCCACTCCCTCCCCTTCTCCCGCTCCCCACCACCACCTACCCCCATCCCATACTCATCCCCTCCTCATAGAGGATCACGCCTCCCTTGGGTAGGTGAGACCTATTTATAAGCAGCAAGCTAAAAGAAAAACAAGTATATAAAAACTTGACATTTCTTTGAAACATTTCCCAAGTTTCTTCATCTTTTCCATCTTACTCTCAGTGTTTTATGAACAGTTCAATGTTCCTATTTTGATGTTGATATTGAAATTAGAAATAGCAGCAACAAAAAACTGGAACAGCAGTAGCTTTGCAGTGATAACAGGCAGGTTCGGAGCAATGGTCTGCTGCTTGCTCATTAACTGGTTTGCAATTGAGTGGTTACCCAAGGAATACTGTCAAGATTGTGCTGAGGAGGGCAAACTCCACACTGGATCATTTCTGAGTGATCTGACTTGCTATTCAGTGAGGCAAACCAGTTCTTTCCCCCCTGGATTCCTGAGTGGGAAGGTCAGATTTTAAAAACCTGTCCTGTAGGGTCTAGAAAGGTGGCTCTACAGTTAAGAGCACTTCCTGCTCTTGTAGAGAACCCAGGTTTAGTTCCTAGCACCTACATGGTGGCTCACAACCATCTGTAACTCCAGTTCCAGGGGCTCTGAAGCCCTCTTCTGTCTCCTGCACATACCACATACATGCAGGCAGAACATTCATACACATAAAATAAAATAATCTCAAAAATAACCATCAACAACAACACCAGCAAGAAGCCTGTATTCTACTGTGCTGAGATATTGTCTAAAAACATACCATGGTATATTTTGGTAAAACAAAACAAAACAAAATTCCCTCTTACAAATAAACAAATTTCTTTTGTGGCTTGAGCAATGAGTAGCTAAATGCTCTTAAATTTTGTACACCCCTTGTCAAAAGTGAATTAGCATGAAAGAAGCCTGCCCTCATAATAAATGTTCTTTTCAACAAATGCATGTAGCCTCTGCCCTTTAGGTTGAGCACAGAAGGACCGACCATAGCAGGAGGTCAGCATCACCCTTTTGCTTTCAGTTTGTAACCATATCTGAGAGCTGCCCTTGGCTTTTTCACTTATGTCAGGTTACATTACAGATCCTCTTAGTTCTCAATTCTTTTCTTTCTTTCCTTCTTTCTTTCTTTCTTTCTTTCTTTCTTTCTTTCTTTCTTTCTTTCTTTCTTTCTTTCTTTTTTTTTTGAGAGAGAGAGAGGGTTTCTCTGTGTAACAGCCCTAGCTGTCCTGGAACTCACTTTGTAGATTAGGCTGGCCTCAAACTCACTGAGATCCGCCTGCCTCAGCCTCCCGAGTTCAGGGATTAAAGGAGTGTGCCACCACCGCCTGGCTAGTTTTCAATTCTTATAACTGTCTTTGCTGGTTTGCAGAATACTCCAGCCTGCATTTTGTACAGAAAAGAGAGGGAAATTAAGCTATTGAAAAAGTACACATTGTCCTTAAAACCCCCTAGCTAAACCTGAGACAAAAATCATAGTGAGCCTAAGAACACAAACTGAACTCCATGGGGAAATAATTTCTTTTTAAAAGAAGTAATCTCAAAGTTCGATAGGGAGAGATGGGAAGGTGGAGAGGGTGGTAAGAGAAGGAGGTGGGGAGGAGAATTGAGTATCTTCACAAATTTGAAAAAGAAATATAATTGTTTAAAAACAAAACAAAACAAAACAAAACAAAAAACAAGGTCTAGCATGATGGGGTATACCTTTAATCCCAGCACTAGGGAGGTAGGGGCAAGTAGATAGGCCATCCTAGTCTACATAAGGAATTCCAGGCCAGACTGAGTTACATGGTAAGACCTTAGCTCAAAAACCTTAACAACAACAACAACAACAACATAATAATAATAATAATAATAATAGTAATAATAAATAAAGTGGTATTAATAAAGCAGATCTTCTCTGCTTCCAGGAGTCACTCTGGAAGGAAAATCTAGTGGTAATTTCTTAGCTCTTTATTTTGGGGAATCAAGGCTCTAGATCTTTTTTTCCCATTTTTTTATTTTATTTTATAATTTAATTTAATTTTACATATCAGCCACGGATTCCCTTGTTCTCCCCCCCCCCCCCCGCCTTCCCCTTAGCCCACACCCCATTCCCATCTCCTCCAGGGCAAAGACTCCCCTGAGGATTGAGTTCAACTTGGTAGATTCAGTCCAGGCAGGTCCAGTCCCCTCCTCCCTGGCTGAGCCAAGTATCCCTGTATAAGCCCCAGGTTCCAAACAGCCAGCACATGCACTGAGGGCAGCACATCCCACTGCCTGGATGCCTCCCAAACAGATCAAGCTAATCAACTGTCTCACTTATCCAGAGGAAGGCTCTAGATCTTAAACAGCTGATATATTTTGTGCACTTGAGGAGTATCTTTTTAATTAAAAAATGTACATTTATTTATTGTGTGTATGCACACACCACTGCAGGTGTGAGGAGGTCAAAGGACAACTTTCCAGCATCGCTTCTCTCCTTTCACTGGCTTGACAGAAGGTACCTTATTCCTGGCAGAGCCATCTCACGGGCCCTCTTGAAGGGAATTTCATAGAGGTTTCAGGTGTTGCCATTCTTTCAGCGATGATCGAAGAGCTCACAGTCTACAGCTTTCTGCAGTATTCTGGCTTTCCTGGGAACAGCACTCTTGTCTTTTTGGTTGTTAGCCTAGCCTTTAATGGCTGAGCCACCTCTCTAGCCCGGAACAGCTCTCTTCAAAGTCCATTTTCTCTTTGTGAACTGTCTCTGCTTTCGGCTATGGCCCACCAGTAGATGGCGGTAAAGAGGGACAGGAGGCCGGGACGCGTCCTGATTGGCTTGCTTTCCAGCTGGCGGTCTCTAGGAGTTGCAGATGACAACTTTGAACACTTTCTCCTTAGAGCTTGGAGCTTGGGCACGAAACAGAAGATGACAACTTTGAACACTGTCTCCTTAGAGCTTGGAGCTTGGGCACGAAACAGAAGCAACACCTAAGTGCTCCTCCCTCAGTGTGAGCCTTAGACTTGAGTCTCTCTCTTCAACCCTTGGTCCTGCCGCTCGCCTACATGCCCTCTTCAACAGGTTTAACACGAAGACCAGTCTTTAAAGCCAAATTGCTTTTGGCACACGTTTTCATTCAGCCCTCCATAAATTCAAGTTTATTAACTACCCATTGTCTTTAATGATTCTGACAACTGACTCCGGAAACGCCTCTTCTTAAATACTAACTCCATACAGGTTGTGCCAGAATCATCAGGCAGAAAGCACCTCTAGAAATTTTATTTCTGTTTAAGCTTTCTAAAACGAACTGCAAAAACTTTTCATGTTTTTATTTCCAAACTTCTGAACGGTTGGCATGGGATCATTCAGAACCTAAAAGTTTGAACCAGATCAATTTTGAAATCCAGACCCTCCGCCCTTTTTGAAGATTTATGATTTTTCCAGTTCCTTCGAAGATTGTGGGATTTCTCAAATCCTTTACTTCCCAACTTCTGGGAGTACAGGTTTTGGGCATGTGCCATCACCCCCAGCCTCTTGTTATGTCTTTTTTTCCCAAGAAGTTTACTCTTGGGTTTACAAATAATGCTACACTTTTCTGTTTTCTAACATTTATTTTTATGCTTTAATTATTCCCTCCATCCTACTGAGACTTAGACATTTTTCTAAAAATGCAAAGATAATTATTATACTTTTAACAAACCATTCTCCCTTTCTTTTAAAATCATAGGCAACTAGCATTTCAATTCAAAAAAATAAAGGCAAGTTAAAAGGCAGACATATTAAAGCACAAATAAAGCAGTAAAAGTCATGCATTATCTCATGGCTATAGCTGGTCCCCAGAATCTGGTACTTTTCCTTAGAGTTTCCTATTTAAAAAGCAATTTAAAATTATTTTTATCGGTTACTGTAAAAAATATATTACATTCACCAGCTCAGCTTTTTCCATTTTTTTTATTTTTAGGTATATTTATTTATTTTACTTTATATGTACAAATGTTTTGTCTGAATGCTGGTTGGGGTCTCTGGAACTAGAATAAATGCATGTTGTAAGCTCCCATGCAGGTTCTGAGAATCAAACTCAGGTCCTCTGCAAGAACAGTAAGTACTCTTAACTACTGAGACACCTCTCCATCCCCCTACCTCTTTTCTTGGTTTTATGAGATAGAGTCTCAAGTATCCCACAGTGACCTTGAATGCACTATATATTGGAAAATAATCTTGAACTTCTGATCACCTTGACTCTCCCTCCCAGGTGAATTATGGGCCTGTATCATCATGCCTGGCTTCACATTAAGTGTCTAATTAAAAAAATAATTACTGTGTGTATGTGGGGACTGGGAGGGGTACATACCATAACGCATATCTGAAGATCAGAGATCAGACAACTTTGTGATGGCAGTGGGTCCCTCTTTCCACCATGTGTGAGTTCCAGGAATCAAATTGAGATTGTCAGGCTGGCATCCCTGCAAGTGTCTTTACCTACTGAACCATTTAACTAGCCTTCCCATTTGGCATTTTTAAGTGTTTAGTTAAATCTGTACAGCAAATTGCTAGAACTTTTTCCTTTAGCACATCTGAAAGTTTGTTCACAGAAACAAAAACATTTCATTTTCTATTCTTCCCAGCATTGGGAAACCACTATTGCCTTTTATCTCTATCAATCTGGCTATTGTATACACCTCACACAAGTGGAATTATACAGTGTTTGCCTTTTTGTGTTTTGATTATTTCTCTTTGCACAATGTCCTTAAGAGTCACATATACTGTAGCATGTGTCAGAATTTCCTTCCTTTTTAATGGTTGAATAATATTCTATGTGTGGCCATTTTGTTTTCCATTCACTTGCCAGTTGATATTTAAGTTGGTTTGTTTCTTGGCTATCATTATTATGAGGCACACTGCAATAAACATTGGTGTGCAAATATCATTTGAGATCCTTTTAGCTAGGTACTCAGTAGTAAGCCAGTCTTTTTTGATTTCCACAGAGTCATTTCCTAGTTTGTTTGCTGTATAATAAGACAAATTGATTAGAGGGAAAAATGCTTTTTTCAAAGAAGTAATGTTAAAACCCATTACCACTAAGACAGTGAATTAAAGAGACTTTCCTCCAACATTTAGTTTATATTGTGCATCTTATGGTTGTTGCCAATTGATTTGGCGCTTTCTGAGATGATTCTCCACAGTTTATGTCTCGTTTAAGAGAGGCACCTTTCATCCAGTGGCTCACACTGCCATCCAAATAAGGTGATGTTTCTTGCTTTTATGTTATAAAGACGATGGAGCTGTCTTGTCCTAGGACTACCTTTAAATAGCTTTTTTAAAGTTGAGCAATATTAAATGGGACATAAAAACCTTAAGGTGAGTTCCTTTATGGCTATGCAATGACAAACTTGGTGATTTAAGACAGCAGTGATTTATTCTCTTCACTCTGTCGGTTGCACAGGGAGTTCTACCACATATGGTGTTAGCTCTGGATGCTTCTGTGGCTGCATCCTAGCTGGGAGCTCATATGGAGCTGTGACTTCCAAGATGACTTCATCAAAGACTGGCATCAGGCATGGACTGTCCAGGCCTGGTGAGGCTTCTCTCTAGCAGGAGGTAACAACCTTTCCACAGGATGATTTGAGGCTCCAAGAGAAGGAGTAGATGTTTCCAGGCCTCTTCTAGTACCGTCTCATGCCAAATCAAGCCATAGGGCTACCCTACATTTAAGAGATGGGGAAGTAAATTGATAGTGATAGTGGATTTCTTGGAATCTACTCCCAAAATAATCTCATTCACGGAAACAAAGCAACAGATACTGAAATTTTACACATGTCCATTGTGTGCCACAGTAGTGGGATAAATAATAAAATGTTGACTATGTCAGCAATTGTCTTCTGTGAAGAGCTGGATAGTATTTTAGGCCCTGTGAGCCACACAGTCCCTGCCCCAACTGGCCAAACTCTGCCATAGTGTGAGAGCAGATGTAAACAGTAGGGAAGCAACCGGATACAATAATGAAGCTTCGGGGCTGGAGAGATGGCTCAGTGATTAAGAGCACTGAATGCTCTTCCAGAGGTCCTGGGTTCAAGTCCTAGCACCCACATGGCAGCTCACAACTGTCTGAATTCCAAGATCTGACATCCTCACATAGTCATACATGCAGCAAAAAACACCAATGCAAATAAAAATAAATAAATTATATATAAAAAAAATAATGAAGCTTCACTGGAGCTGGAGCTCAGGTGGCACAGTCCTTACCCAGCATGCTCCAAGCTCTGGGTTCCAAACACCTGGGAAGTGGAGGCAGGAAAATCAAAAGTTCAAGACCATATTCAGTTACATAGCATATGCAAAGACATCCTGAGCTGTGTGAGATGCTGTCTCTAAATAAATAAGTAGATAGATAGATAAATAAAAAAGCTTTATTTGCAACAGCAGGTGTCAGGCAAGGTTTGTCCTGTGTGTTTTGCTGACATCTGGTCTAGAAAAATAGTGCTTTTGCTGCATTCTAAGTGGGTTGAAAATTCATTATGTAGGATAGAGATTCCAGATTATAATAATACTACCATAAGCTATGCAAAACCAAGGTTAAGATGCTAATGAACATATAATGGGCTTGTGTTTGTTATTTTTTGTGTCATCATCATGCCATACTAACAGTGTGAGGCAGCCAGCATTCTATCTGCCTTTTTGTTTGTCTACCATTGCCATTTAGAGCTTGTGAAATCACTTAATGTCCTGGGAGAAAGGATAGTTAATAATGTGGAATCCTATTTGGGAAGCAAAGGCAGACAGTGGGATGGTTGCTATTTGCAAAATGCATTTACCAGCTTTATGTTCCCCTGACTCCAAATATTTGCTTTCTTGAGTTCTGAATAATGAATCAAAGGGAAAGACACAATTTCAAGCCCTTCTTGACCACTTTTTGGTAGTTATTGATTTTTTTTGACCTCTGTACTTTTTTAAACTCTTAATATCTCGTATTTCATCCCTGAAACCTTAGCAGTATATGAGATCATTTTTTCCCTTGCAAATGAGACACCAGAATAGAAATTCTCTTTCAACTTGCTGTTTCATTCTTCTTAGGTGTTAAATGACAGACACTCACAGTGTGTCAGAACTAATGTGAAAATTCTGCCTTTGGTAGTAATGTCTTTGTATTTTCAGCCTGCCCCCTGGGCCAGGCTGTCACTTCCAGCCTACAGAGGGAGGGACTTCAGGTCTCTAGCCTCTGTCTCCTAGGAGCACAGGTTTACAAAGTGTTTGTTTTGTATGTGTGAATGGATTCAGTTCCCTTCCCAGTGGATCCTGGTCCACAAAGCTCATACTAGAATTAAATAGCACTGGGCATTCATGGCCTCGAGCAAACAACTGTGAACTGAAGATGGGAAATTTCTGCTTCGTTCAATAGCAATGGTTGTCTAGGCTCCTCGTCCTGCTGCCTCACAAAGTTCTCTCAACTCCTGGGCCTGATGTGAAAGTCTCTCCAGGAGCTGGCTTGAAATGAAAAGAAAAAGAAATAGAATCTAATTCTAACACCTGTTGAAAGTGGGTTTTTGCCCTCTCCTTAGATCCTTTGAAGTAGACAAATCTTCAGTATTTTCATTTTGTGAAAATGGAACATGCCCCTTGAAGGTTGGCTCCGCCTCTTCAACTGTCTGGGACCAGCCTTCCAGAGACCATCACAGAGGTTGGTTGCCCAGAAGTCACCGTTTTCTTTTTTATTGTTCCTTGCAGAAACATTTAACAAGTACTTGCGGACTTTTATGTTTCAACAACAATTTTATAGTATGAAGTTACCATGTGCTGGGTTATTCTAAATGTTTTTCTTCTTTTCATGTGTTTGTGTATACTATGTGTATATATATGTGTGTTAGCATGTATGTTGGCATACATGTGTGGGAGGGTGTTCATATATATGTGTGGGAGTGAGTGTCCAGAATCTTCCTTGATCATTTGTCCACCTTATTGTTTTGAGGCAGGGTTTCTTAAGCAAGCCCAGAGTCTGCCAATATTGCTACTCTTCTGTGGTAGTTTGAATAAGAATGACCCCCATAGGCTCATATATTTGAATGCCTGGACCCTAGCTGGTAGAACTTGTGGGGAAGGATTAGAACATGTGGTCTTGTTGGAAGAGGTGTGTCACTGAGGATGGGCTTTGAGGTTTTAAGAGCCCATGACTAGGCCTAGCCTCTCCCCACCCCTTCTGCCTCCAACTTATGGATCAGGATGTAAGTACTCAGCTACTGCTCTAGTCCCATGCCTGCCTGCCTCTTGCCATGCTACCTGCCATGATGGTCAAGGACTCATCCTCTGAAACTGTAAAAAAAAATCCAAATGAAACGCTTTTTTTTTTTATAAGTTGCCTTGGTCATGGTGTCTCTTCACAGCAATAGAAAAGTAACTAAGACATCTTCCTAAGCCACCTTGCTCTGGTTCTCTGCCTTCTCAGACAAGGAAATACCGTAGCTATCCATCATTTACTGCCATTTACCTGAGTTCTGAAAAATCAAATTGCAGTCATTTTGCTTGTACAGCCATTACTTCAACTGCTGAAACATCTCGCCAGGCCCTTGGTTTTGTTTTTAAGCATCCTTCCAGAATTATCTCCTTGGATTCTCATCCTGGTCTAGTTTTCATCATCTCATTGTATTTTTTAAAAAGGTATTTTGGTTTTGGTTGTTCATTGAGACAGAGTCTCATGCATCCCAGGCTGGATCAAACTTTGCTATATAGCCAAAGATGAACTTTGGTTTCTGATCCTCCTGTCACTACCTGTTGAGTGCTGGCATTACAGGTGGGCACTACCACATCTGACTTGGGTTTTTGTTGGAGCCAACTAGGTTTCCTAGTGGCTGTACCCAGCAGGACTGCGTGAGAGGTTGGTTGGACCACGGGCCTGAGTACCAGGTGTTTTTAAGGGTCTACACTTGACTGTAACTAGCATGGGGGAGATCTTTTGCTCCACCCCTTGGCATTGTTATAAATAGACTTTTGGAATAAAGTTCTGGGCCAGTGGATAAGGATCCAGGCTCACTGGAGGCTATCCTGTGTTTCTCTCTGTTTCTCTTCCCTCTTTATTTCTAACTAGGTCTCTTATCCCTCATTCCTCAAGAGTCCCTGGGGTAAATAAATAGAGGTGGCTGGTCCACACAGGTTTTTTTCTTTTTCTTTCTTTTTTTTGGGAGTGAGGACAGGATCTCTTGTAGTTCATGATAGAATTAAATTCACTGTGTAGTAGAGCATGACCTTGAACTCCAGATCCACATGCCTCCACTTCCTAATGCTGGGATTCCAGGCATGCACCATCAATCCCAGTTTATGTGGTACTGAACACTGAACTGAAGGCTTTGTGTGTGTTAGGCAAGCACTCTACCAACTGAGTTACAGTCCTAGCCCCTCCATCATCTCTTAAAAGTTTGTGTTTTGCTGAAAGTTGAATCATGACATTAATTATGCTGGCTGATATTGGCAAGCCAAGCTAGAGAAGGCAGCCATGGATGGGCTGTGAGACTGAAAATCCCTTTTCCTATGTTTTCTAAAGCACACAGAGTGATTTCAAAGTGCCAATAATGAGTTTGTTGAAGACTTAAAATGACAGTTATTTCATTTCGATTTGCTAGATTACTGTGTAAATTGCCTGCTCTGAAAGATCCAGGTCTTGGCAGTTAGAAAGTGAACAGCTTAAAACATGCCATTCACTTTTCAACCTACTTGCCTTCATCAAATCATGTATATCCTAACCTTGATCACTTCACAATAAACATTTTTGAAAATGCATCTTTCCAGTAGACCTTCTAGATTGCTTTTTTATCATAAATATCTCATTGGAAATGATAGTCTTAAGAAGGACACTTTTTCCCCTGAGGATAGTTTTCTGTTTCTCAGCTTTTCTGTATTAGACAGAGGGCTAACTTTAACATCTTTCATGTGATGTACTGCAAAATTGACTTTGCTCACAGGCCATGCACCAAGAATGATGTATTCAAACTGCATTTTCAGTTTTGAAGACTGTGTTGTGTATTTCACTTAGATTAATCAAAGAGCCTCTGAGCATATATTTTTTTGTCACCTTGGGCTATGACATGATTTAAGACAATGGTCCACAGATGATTTGTAGTAATTAGTGATACTTGCAATACTTTGCTGGGGGCTTGCTAGCATCATGATTTGGCTCCCAGTCAACTTGGGGACATGCTTTCAAATCCCTTTTGTTGCTCCTGATGGACTTTATGATGGCCAGGTTGACAAATAATCCATGCCAAGTCCCTGTGACTGCAGCACCATTTTTCATAGGTGCCTGCTCTGTAGTCAATTTGTCAAGATGTAGTCTGTTCCAAGTTACATTATTAAGTGATTTAACTCCAGCAGTGTTATATGACTCTGTAATAAGCACAAGAGAACCCAGGCCCTCTGGGTAATCAGACTTTACACAGAGAGGTTTGCAAGTAGGCTAAGAACACACCTAGCTGTGCTGCAGTCAGGAGCAGAAGGCAGCCTGACTGCTGATCCATCTTTTTGTCACATAGTAACCGAGCCCCAATCCCCTACCCAGAGACAGGGTGACTTCTGCCACCATGTATAAGTTACTTATGTCCTGCTCTCCTACCTTTACCAGGTCCCATTAACTTGGCCACTTCCCCAAAAAGTCTTAAAAAGTACAGCTCTGATGACTTTCCCCAGGAGAGCCTGAAACTTTACTTCAGCCACCCCAATCCCAGGGCTACACCTCCAGGCTGTTTGTGTCCATAATGTTTTGCCTGGCAGACATATGTCTCAGTACCCCTTCCCCTCTCCACTTCTCTACCTTTCTCTCTTTTCATAAAACCTGATAACACACATTGATGGGAAATGGTAATCCTCGCTAAATGGACTCTAAACCCACAATGTGAAACAACCAAAGAAGTATGTATTCAAGTATCTCCGTAAGAAAGAAGAGAGAACACATCAACCCAATAAAAGGGATTTCATGCTTTGTAACAGAAAAAAAATGGCATGATGATTTTTTTCCTCAAATGAAAAATGAAAAGATCAGTGGTTTTTCTCTTATAAAATTTGACTTAAATCTATACAAGTAATATAAAAGCATTTATTTTGAAACTTTTTAAGCTTTGGATATAGAAGCCCTGGGTTAATTCCTTAGCACCTCATATACCAGGTGTGGTGGCTCATGCCTATAAACCCAGGATTTGGAAGATAGAGCCAGGAACATCAGCAGTTCAAGGACATCCTTGCCTACATCTTGTGTTCAAGGTCAGCGATTGTGGGTTACATGAGACTCTGTCTAAAAATTAAAGAAATAAATATATAAATAAAAAAATTAAAATGAAAAACTCTTTTTTTCATGAGAAATGCTAAATGTATGTACAAGTCAGCCCAGTAGGATATTGAGAGCTTATATGTAATGATTAATTTGTGTTATTGACTCTCAGCCAATTTTATTTCATCTTTATCTATACTTTTATTCACTGCTCATCCCACTCACATTTTGAAGTAAATTCCAAATGGCATCTTATATAAAACTCCCTTTATAAACAGAAGCCTTCTCAAAAATTTGGACGAAAAAGATGCATAGCTAAAGTATTAGGTAATGGCACCTATGATGTCAACCTGACATAGGCAAATGGCATGAGGTCAAATGCTGACCTTGTGGCATAAAGTTAAACATTGGCAAAATTAGAAATTAAATATAGATGGAGAGTTACTTAAAGCAAAATATTGTCATTGGTTGGTAAATACAGAGTGTCTTGGTGCTACAACGGTTTAACTTTGGATTTTTGACTTCACCATGGTGCCAAAGTGATATCCATTCACTGGAAGCTATCCATGGGGTTTGAATTTGGATTTCTTCCTGGGCCTGTGTAACAAGAATTGCTACATGGTCTTATTAATAAGTAACCTGGAGCCAGATATTGGGGTGAAAGCCAAGAGATCAGAGGAACAGAACAAACCAAGCCACAAGTTCTCACCACTAGGAAATCCTCAGCCCAAGCAAGAGCTACTTCCTGTATACCCACCCCTATACACCTTTCTGTGCCCTGCCATCTTCTTTACTTTCTCCACCCAGTCACATTACTTCCTCTTTCCGCCCAGCTCTTTCACTTCCTGTCTGTCTGTATAGACTTCCAGACCTCTATGGTTAACTGGTGGTGGGATTAAAGGCATGTGCCACCATGCCTGGCTCTGTTCCTAGTATGGCCTTGAACTCACAGATATCTAGATGAATCTCTGCCTCCCGAATGCAAGGTGTGTGCTACCAATGCCTGACCTCTATATGTAATATAGTGGATGGCTTTTTCCTCTGATTCCCAGGCAAGCTTTATTTGTTAGAGCACAAATAAAATATCACCACAGCCCTGTGCTTTTCAGTTCTCCCTCATGATGCCAGACAACACAGTTCCCACTTAGACCACATGACCCTGGGGCAAATTGCTGTCTCTATGGTAGGTTGGGCTGCTAAACTGAGATATGCACTAAATGCATTTCTTTTTTCTTTTTTATAGTTTAATGTATTTTAATAACAAATTACAGGAGCAGTACAGAAGACAGACAACATTGAAAACATGTACTTGCATGTAAAGACAACAGGAAAATACAGTGAATGGATAGAATCCAGTATCGTATGGTAAAAATGCTACAAACATCATTCAGTTGTGGTCAATAAGAAATTTACTTATTTTTTAAAAAGTCCAAATGCTGACATTGTCCAGAAAAATTTTACATGTTTATTTGCAATTGCAGTAAAATTGAACTGCTGAAACCTGTCTACTAAAAACATTTTGACTTACATTAACACTTTATATCCTGAATTTATATTAAAGTTTCACACAAAAGTGAAAAATGGAAGACCTATAGGACAGTGGTTTTCAACCTGTGGGTCGTGATTCACAGGGATCACTAAGACCATCAGAAAACACAGATATTTACATTATGATTCCTAACACTAGCAAAATTACAGTTATGAAGTAGCAATGAAAATAATTGTATGGTTGGAGGTCACCACAATATGAGGAACTGTATTAAATAGTTGCAGCTTTAGAAAGGTTGAGAACCACTGCTGTAGGGCATGATGACACATGCCTTTAAGCCAAGCCCTCAGGAGACAGAGGCAAGTGGATCTCTGTAAGTTTGAGAGCAGTCTGGTCTGCATAGCAAGTTCCAAGACAACTAGAGCTACATAATGAGACTCTGTCTCAAAAAACAAAACAAACAAGCAAAACAAAAAAACAAAAGAAAGAAAATTAAAAAAAAAACTGCCGATACATGGTTTCTGTCCCATTTTTTCCAATAGCAATCATATACTTATGTACCTTTTGACCTCGTGGGGGGGGTGTCAAAACATTCAGAACTATTGATAGCAGGAGAAAAAGGAGAACTTTTTGGAAAATGAAATGCTTCCCCTCATAGTGGATTCTTAAGCCTGTTTCTCTATGTAAGCAACCCACTGGCTGGATATCATTGAGCATCATCATTACCCGTTTGCCATGGACAAGATTGGTATCTTCAAATAGACCCATCCGATAGACCTCACTTGCCTCCTGCAAAGCACCAATAGTGGCACTCTGGAAACACAGATCTGTTTTGAAATCCTGAGCAATTTCTTGCACCAATCACCAGATGCTGGAAGGAGAGTTTGCTGATCAGAAGTTCAGCCAATTGTTTCCTGAGTGCTTCACCACCAGTAAATTTTCAGATAATCAGCTTTGCATAACCATGGTATAGACACCCTTTTTACTCTCTCCACCCACTTCTCTCTCGGTTAGTATAAAAGAACAGATCGCTGTGAACACAATTCTTAAGTTCATTTTCTACTTACATTAACTCGTTCAGCACATAACCCTGCACTATGGAGGAACATCTGTATTCATTTTGTAAATAGATGAATGTAATGACCTGAGCATGGTTCTTGAAAACTTTCTGCCTAGAGTCACCATATAACAGAAATTTCATTCCAGAATGGGTATATATCCAAGAGAGCTAAATACATATCCATCCCCAAATCTGTTCATAATAGCCATTATTTGGCTATTGTCACAGAAACATTTGTGACAATAGCCAAATAATGGAAACAATGTGAACGACTGTCACTCAAGGAATGTATTAACCAATGGTCTATCCGAACAACAGGATAGCATTTGGCCATAAAAGGGAACATAGATTCCATGTGTATATCCATCTGCTTAGTAACCCTTTTCACAACTGACTTTTGCAGATTGGGATTGAGATAGTGTCAATTTGTCATTTGGTCTCTTGAACAGTAGGTTTTACCCTCCTGTCTCTCTTTAAAATCCCCCCACAGTGGAGTTCTTAAAGAAATTAAATCTTCTCTTGTAAAATTGCTTGCCATCTTGATTAGCATTTATGTGGTATGATATTTGCGCAATAATTGCATTTACATGAAATTGCATCTCATATTCCTTTGCCCTCTCTAATGCTTATACATTAAAATAGAGAGCGACAGAGACTTAACCAGACTCAAGGCTTTTCCCCCCCCAAGATTGTTTCATGGCTGTTATTACTATTTAGGACACTGGCATTTCATACACAATTATTTCTCTTGTGGTGTCAACAACTACTGATGATTATGGCACAAATGCATTCATTGGCTGATAGATGAAAATTGGGATTTGTCATGGTTAGCTTCGAAGATGGCTCCCAGAGCTCCTTGGTTCCTGGTACTCATTGGCTCATGTATTGTTCTCTTGCCTTTCATTAGCTGTGTATTACCAATATATCTTGAAAGAGCTGGACATGGTGGTGCACACCCTTAATTCTAATACTCAGGAGGCAGAGGCAGGCAGATTTCTGAGTTTGAGGCTAGCCTGGTCTATAGAGTGAGGTCTAGGACATCTACAGGCTACATAGAGAAACCCTGTCTCGAAAATAAAAAAAAGCAAAACAAAACATAAAAACAAACAATATCATGAAAGAACTGTCACATGTGAGATCAGGTCATAAAAGACAGTGTGGCCACTTCCCTCCTCTCTCTTTGACCCCTCTGAGTCTAGCCAGCATTCATAGCATGAGGTGTATGTCAAGTTTTCATATGGCTGCAGCTCCAGCTGCTGTATTCAATGTGTTTCTAGAAAGATCTTGAGCTCAACCTCTGCTAAATTACTTACTCACACAAACTGTGTCATTGGACCTTTCTGTGTTCTAGGGTGATTTATTACATACTGAAGATACTGATCCACTATTATTCTAACATGTGCCTTTGATCATCCTTTGTCTGGAATATCTCTATAAAGACAAATTTACAAATTTTCATTTCCAAACTAGCCTCCAACTCACTATGTAGCAGAGGATGACTTTGAACTTCTGATCCTAAGGCCTTTATCCCCCTAAGTATTGAGAGTATAGGGCTGGACCTCCAAGTTGGTTTAGTGGTGCTGACCAAACTCAAAGCTTTGTGCATGCTGAACACAACTACTCTACCAACTAAGCCATGTCCCCAGTCCCAGCAACTATGTGATTATAATATAGTATATATGTATATTATCATCTACATACTAAATATATAACATATAACACAGAATCATTTCATATGGGAAATAGTACTTATTTTAGGTTGATTTATGTTCATACTGTGTACATGTTTTGTGTACATATAAACATGTACACACAATGAATATTCGTTGTGTATAACCAATATTCCTGGTTGCATAGTATACCACTGAGCCTAATAAGCCATTCTGCTTTGTTAGAAATTTTGTGTTTTCAATTTTACTGTTAACAGTCAATTGATTAAAAATATATTTAGCAAATTTCAATGTCTTAAAATTACAAATTATTTATTTAAACCAAATTCTTAGAAACCTCTAAATTCAAATTATAGGCTGTAGGTTGTGGGATGACTCATCCCTAATGGGCTTGAGGGCCAGACTGCCCAAGCAAGTGAAAAAGATACTTTCTGAGAGCCAGCCTGGGTTTGCCTGATGGTCTTAGCAACAGCAGCTGAAACATAATCTGGAGATGATCTGGATCAATGAGAGACAGCCATATCACACCAGCTGATGCATATTCATCAGACCTCCCCCCAGGGTGGGGTGGAGGGTATATAAGGCTTGTCTCTTCCTGAATAAACTGAGCTTGTTGTTTCGACATTCTCCCGGAGTCTGTGTGGTTTGACTCTGCGCCTACTTGGCCCCCACCCCCAAAAAGAACAACAGCAAGGACCCTGCTACAGTAGGTCAAGCTGGCCTTGAATTTGTAGCAATCCTCTTGTCTCATCATCTGGAAGGCTGAGATTACAAGCATGATTCACTATGTGCAGCAAGTTATGGGCTTTAATATTTTTTGCACTTTATTTAGTGTGTGTGTGTGTGTGTGTGTGTGTGTGTGTGCTTCAATGCCACTGAACATGTTTGAAAGTCAGAGGACAACTTGCAGGGGTCACTTCTCTCCTTCTACCATGTAGGTCCCTGGGTCCAATTCAGATCCTCAAGCTTTGTGGCAGGTGCCTTTACCCACTGAGCCACCTCACTTCCCCATTTTTACGGCCTGAACCACTTCGCTAAATTGCATTATAAAAATGAATAATACTTTTCTGCTGCCATCAGTGATGTCTTTGTGGCCATTTGACATTACTCCCTGCCAGGACTCTGGGTTCTTGGTCCGTTCAACAACTATTCAACAGACATTTGTAAGGTGCTAACTGTCCACCTGGTACTGTTTATAAAACAGACAAAACTCTAAGGTCTTTGTCTGGTCTAATAAGAATTCACAGTCCTTTGACCATTTTTAAATATCTACTTAGGATGCTCTTAGGACTCCATTTTTCCCCCTCTTAGGCAGGCAGACATTCATTTTTGTCCACTAACTGATACCAGCTTTGCAGTCTATTCTGAACCTTCTCTCCCCATCCCTCCCCAATTTCATGTCTTTTATTCCCCACAGATTGAGAAGCCAGATAACCATGCTTGTTAGGCACATGAATTAAATAACATGACTTTGATTCATCTACTGCTGCTATCCATTCTCATAAATGGAAGTGTAAATCCCTTTTCGGGCCATATTTTATTTAACTTGATTTATCATTTCTCCCAAGAAGAGTTTTCCCTGGAAGTCCTGAAGGGAAAGGAACATTGTAAGGATATAACAAGACAGTTTCTAAGAAATAGTCTTTCATATGGAGTCTGTTGTCTTCTAAATGGAGATGATAACAACTTTTAGGATGATAAATTGCTGCTAGAGATTAGATTTCTTTTAAAATCAGTGTCTCATAAATTCTATTGCTAAAGGAAACAGTGATTGATTCCGTCCCAAATTGGCAAGATGTATTTTTCTTGAGGAGCTACAATTTGGGTAGTCTCAAGTTCATTTTACATAATACCTGTGATGGTTAATCTCAGTTGTCAACTTGATGAGCTCTAGAATCACCTAGGAGATGAATCTCTGTGCATGTCTAGAGGGATTATCTTGGTATCTTGGTTACATTAATTGATGTGTGAAGACTCCACTTAATTGTGGGCAGAGAATTTTGGACTCCAGAGACGCTAGCCAAGCAGCAACATGCATTCATGTCCATTTCCTAATTGTAGAAGAGATATGACCAGCTGCTTCAAGCTCCTGCTGCCTTGACCTCCCCACCATGATGGACTGTGTAGTAGTTTGAATGAAAATGGCCTGCGTAGGATCATGTATTCAAATGCTTGATGTAGTAGAAAATACAGAAAAGCCATTGTACCTGGAATTTATTTCAGAGTGGTGGTGACATAGCAGCACACAAGCAGACATGGTGTTGGAAAGATAACTGAGAGTTCTACATCTAGATCGGCAGACAACGGGAAGATAGAGAGAGGCTGGGCCTGGATTGAGCATTTGAAACCCTAAAGCACATCCCCAGTGACATACTTCCTCACCAAGGCCACACCTACTCCAACAAGGCCACACCTCCTAATCCTTCTCAAGTAGTACCACTCCTTAATGAGCAAACATTCAAATTTATGAGCCTATAGGGGTCATTCCTATTCAAACTGCCACACATAGTTTGGAATTGGGTTCTGGATGTTTGCAGAGCTTCCCAGAAATGCAACTGCCTTAGATAGGATTTTATTGAAGTGAAGAGACACCACAACCATGGCAGCACTTATAAAGGAAAACATTTAATTGGGGCTGGCTTACAGTTCAGAGGTTTAGTCCATTATCATCATGGCAAGAAGCATAGCAGAGTGTAGGCAGACATGCTGGAGAAGGAGCTAAGAGTTCTACATCCAGATTGGCAGGCAGCAGGAAGTGAACTGGCTTGAGCTTCTGAGACCCACCTCCATTGACACACTTCTTCCAACAAAGCCCTACCTACTCCTACAAAGCCACATGTCCTAACAGCTACACTCCCTATGGATCAAGTATCAAACATGAGTCTATGGGAGCCATTCCTATTCAAACCACTACAGCAACCAACCAAGAATCCAAGGATGTCAGACTCTAAATGCCACTCTGTCTCAGGAAAGGAGCCAATGTACCTATGGGCAGCTTCAGATAAGGCTCCCTCACTGAAAAGGAGAGAACCAACACCCACAAATTGTCCTCTGACCTCCACATACATGCTATGGTACACACACACACACACACACACACACACACACACACACACACACACACAATGTTAAAAACACACACATTCATCACTTTACATATTTACTTCTTCATGGAAGAAATTTTAAAATTTTAAAAATCTCTTTTTCCAAAGGTTTTTTTTTTACATTTGTTTACTTATATTATGAAGAGAATGGGGGTGTATGTTCATGCCACTGCTCATGTGTAGAGGAGGTGGTTCTTTCCTTCTACCTTTACATAGGTTCCATGGATTAAACTCAGGTTGTCAGGCTTTGGGGAAAATGCCTTTATTCATTGAGCAATCTTGTCAATCCTAAAATCTCTTTTAGAAATTAAGAAGTGTTTATAATTCTGTGGGAACTTGAAAGCCATCCCAGCCATGGAAGCAGGTAGACTGATTAAAGATGTGCACCTCTCCTTCTCCTCCTCCAAATCCAATGCCCTAGTCTCATCTCCAGCTGTGCAGCAAGCCAGCAAGCCATGTGCTGGAGGCTACCCCACTCTCTGTGCCTATTGCTAGTGGATCACACAGATTTTCCCCTCCTAACTCCCCCACTTATTGCTTTATCCCAGGCTCCAACTCCAGCAGGCACTCCCTGGGAACCCACAGGGCACTCTGGCCAGGCAGGCTAACTGCAGCTCTTCACCTCTCTCTCCACTTCTCCAAATCCAATCCCTCAGTATCATCCCCAGCTCTGTAGCAGACCACCTGCTGTGGCCTTCCCTTCTTTTCTGCCTCCATCTCCAGTGAATCACACAGATCTTCGCCTCCTAATTTTCCCTCCTTCCATTCATTGCTTTATCCCAGCCCCCAACTTCTGAAGGCTACTCCAGCCAGCAAAGCAGATAGGCTAACTGCAGATCTTCACCTCTGCCTCCATACCTCCAAATGCAATCCCCTAGTTCTATCCCCAGCTCTGTAGAAGAACATCTGCTGTGGCTCCTCCTCACTCTCAGCCCCCATTCCCAGGGGACTTAGCTGACTGATCCTGGTGAAACACCATGCTTTCCTCTGTCCTGTGGACTCCCTCAGAGAAACCACTCCTAGCCTGTCTCCATTCGTAAGTGTCAGCTCCCAATTCCCAGAAACACATTTTACCTGAAACCCCCAGTGCCCACACCTATCAGGATCCTGTAAGAATTTTCTATCAGGCATCACAGCCACCACACTCTTCTAAGAATCAGAGGGGAAACAGAAATCAAGGAAGAGAACACAAACCAAACAAAGATACAACCAGATGTCAGCACCTAGAATTACAATCTTCTCAAACCCAGATGTGTAGACACCAACATAAAAGTGCAATCAAAACAGCCAGGACAGTGTGTTTCCACTAGAGCCCCAGCAACCCTACCACAGCAGGCCCTGGGTATACCAATATAGCTAAAGCACAAGAAAAAGACCTTAAAACAGCCTTTGTGGACAGACATGATATAGGTCCTTAAAGAGGAAACACATAAATCCCTTAAAGAAATTTGTGAAAACACAAACATACAGTTGAAACAAATGTGGAAAACAGTTCAAGACTTTAAAGTGGAAATAGAATCAATAAAGAAAACCCAAACTGAAGGAAATCTGGAAATGTAGGAACTCACGAACTTTGGACCGACAGCTATGGAGCCTGCATGGGACTGGACTGGGTCCTCATCATGGACGAGACAGTTGTGTAGCTTGGTCTGTTTGAGGGGCCCCTGGCAGTGGGATCAGGATCTATCCTTGGTGCATGAACTGGCTTTTTGGAGCCCATTACCTATGGTGGGACATCTTGCACAGCCTTGATGCAGGGGAAGGGGCTTGGACCTGCCTCAGCTGAATGTGTAGGGCTTTGCTGACTCCCCATGGCAGGCCATACCTTTTTAGAGGAGGGGAAGGAGGATGGACTGGGGGGGAAGGCTGGGGGGTGAGTGGGAGGAAGGATGAGGGGGAGGTCTGTTGTTGGTATGTGGAATGAATAAAAAAATCTAATAAAATAAATAAAATATAAAAAAGTAAAAAAAAAAAAAGATTCAGCTATACCCAAAGGATGCTTCATCCTTCCACAAAGACACTTCTACAACCATGTTCATTGCTGCTCTATTCATAGTAGGGAGAAATTGGAAACAACTTGAATGTGTCTCAATAGAAGAATGGATAAAGAAAATGTGTCTATTTACACAATGGAGTATTACTCAGCTGTTAAAAAGGAAATCATGAAATTCACAGATAAATGGATGGCACTAGAAAAAAAAATCATCCTGAGTGAGGTAACCCAGACTCAGAGGACATATATGGCATGTTTTCACTTATATGTTAAGTCAATGATAACCAAGCTACAATCAATAGAACCACAGAGGTTAGGTACAGAGTAAGGGACTAGGAGGGACAGATAGATCTCCCTAGGAAAGGGAAATAGAGTGAATAGTGATGGATGGATGGATGGATGGATGGATGGATGGATGGATAGATGGATGGATGGATGGATGGGGTTGGTGAACTGGAGGAGAGAGAAAATACAGGGAGAGACAGCTAAAATTAAGGGCTATTTGGGGGGGGGTAATATGGAAACCTAAAACAGTAGAAACTTCCTAAAATATACACATACGTGAAGGTGATCTAAATTAGATCATCAAATAATGGAGGAAACAGAACCTCCACTCACCATCTCTTGTCACCAATATCTGATTTGACCTACAGCTCACTCCATGAGATGGATCTCAACACTACTTGGGTGACCAAGAATCTGAGACTAGATATCCCATCGACATAGGGTAAAATCAAACACGACTGTTCTTTAAAAAAAAACAAAACAATAAAATGACTCCTAATGATATTCTGCTTTATTCATAGATCAGTGCATTGTTCAACCATCGTCAGAGAAGCTTCCTCCTGCAGCAGATGGGAACAAATACAGAGACCCACAGCCAGATATCAGGCAGAAAGTGAGAGAGCTTGTAACACTCAGCCCTAAAAGAACTGTCTCCATCAAATCCCTCCCCTCAGGGCTCAGGAAACCTGTTGAAGAGGAGGCAGAAAGAGTGTAAGAGCCAGAGGGGATGGAGGACACCAAGAAAACAAGGCCCTCTAAATCAACATGAGCAAATTTTATATAAATTCAAAGAGATTGAGGCAGCACTCAAAGGGCCTGCAAGGGTCTGCACCAGGTCCTCTGCATATATATAATGTCTTATAGTTTAGTGTTTTAATCAAAGCTCCTATGAACTCACAGAGACTGAAGGATGCGAATGAGTGAGTCTGTTTCTTGTGCCTTCTCTTGGGCTCTTTTTTTGTTAGTTTGTTTGTTTTGTACAATTCTGATGTGTTACTTTTTGTTTTATCTTATCTAATAATTATCTGTTAGAAGCCTGTTTGTTTTCTAATGAGAGACAGAAAGGGGGTGGATCCAGATGGGAGAGGAGGTGGGAGGAACTGGGAGGAGTAGAGGGAGGGGAAGCTGTAATGAGAATACAGAAGGTGAAACAAATTATTTTCAATAAAAAATTGACACAAAATGTATCTCCTTAGATAATGTTCACCGAACATGTTCATGTCTTCTCCATAATCAATCAAAAGATTTTCTATGTTGAGAAAATGTTTAAAAAATAAAATAAAAGTTTATCAGTGCAAACCAAAACAACAAAGAAGTATTTATAATAGTAGGGGCTGGGGAGTTGGCTCATTGGGAAAAGAGCTTGCTGTACAAGTTTAACAACCTGAGTCCAAATCCCCAGAAGCCACACAAAAGTCTGAAACAGTAACACAAACATCTGTCTTCCCATGCTTCCTTACAGGGAAATGGGAAGCTGAGACAGGAGAATCTCCAGAAGCTAGAGGGCCAGCTTGCCTGGCACAAGCAGGAACAAAGAGATCCTGTCTCATACCAGGTGAAACGATAAGAACTGACCCAAATATTGTCCTCTGAACTCCAAATGTGCACACTGGAAAGCATGTGCTTGTACCCACAATTGAACAAGTGTATATACAAGCAAATACATACACAGAGGATGTATTAACTGGCTATGGTGGCACATACCTGTAATGCCAGCACTAGCTTTAACATGGAAAAAGCACATGGGCATATATGTGGGAGTATGGATGAATATATATATATATACAAGTTTATAATATATTTTTCTAGCATTTATTCATTCATAAGAAGATAACATCCTAAACAAGCTTGCTTCTTCCCCCGTTGATTCTGGGTAGAGTGAAATATTACACTTTTCTTATCATCCTTTAAACAGATAATACATAATTTGACAAAGTAAGGGAGAATACTAATTCTCCATAAGAAATTTGAAAACTTTATATCATATACTAGATGTTCAAGTACTGACTAGATACTGTCTCCCGTGATTTTTGTGTGCTCTGTGGTCTAGATTTTAATGTGTATCTTGTATTCTGTCACTTGTAATTTATATCCCTTTGGAAAGGTAGATCTTGGCTCTAAATATATTATTAGCATCACTTGAAAACATCTGTTTTGTAAACATCCCATCAATTTTGCTTCCAAGGTATGTTTATTGTCAAGTTGGAAGATACCAGATGAAGCCAGGAAAGAGGGAATAAGGATGTTACAGCTTTCTAATACTCTGCCTGGTGTTAATTGAAAATGAAGGAACTATTATTCCCCTTGTCATTTTGATGTATCTCTGAATTTTTGTAAACGGATTTTCTTTTAAGCTTCAGAGACTACAAGCTGCGTGCTATTCCACCTCGGCTGCAATAATTGATTAGCCACATCGTCCATTCGAACAGCTCAGGGATAGGGTGAAATATAATAGATTAGAGTTGCTGTCTTCTCAACTGAACTTTAGTCTGTTGAGTTTCAGTTTGGGACAAAAGAATTGAGTGCCTCAGTTTCTCTTTGACACAGAATTTGCAAGTGTGATGCATTCTGAGAGACAGACAGACACAGACACACAGAGAGAGGAGGAGGGAGGGAGGGAGGGAGGAGAGAGAGAGAGAGAGAGAGAGAGAGAGAGAGAGAGAGAGAGAGAGAAGTGTTTTAGTCTACAAAAGCTGTGCTACTTGTGTTTGGCTACACTAAAATCGGTTCTTATGCAGAGGGTCTAGTTTGGTCCCGTGCAGGTTCTACTAAAATCGGTTCTTATGTAGAGGGTCTAGTTTGGTCCTGTGCAGGTTCCACAGCTGTCAGTCTACAGTTCTTGAGTTCCTTTGAGCTTGGTTCAGTTGTCTCTGTAGATTTCCCCATCATGATCTTGACCACCCCTTAGGTCTGTTTGAGGGGCTCCTGGCAGTGTGATCAGGATCTATCCCTGGTGCAGGGGCAGGCTTTCTGGATCCCATTACCTATCGTCAGACAATTTGCTCACCCCTGATGAAGTGGGGAAGAGTTTGGTCCTGCTCCAACTTAATGTACAAGGCTTAGCTGTTCCCCCATGGGAGGACTTACCCTGTTGGAGAAGGAGATGAGGAGTGGGTCAGGGTGGGGGGAAGGTGAGGGTGGAGGGAGCGGGAGGAGGGATGAGAAGGAGATCTGTGGTTGGTATGTAAAAGGAATAAAAAGAAAAAGAAAAAAAAGAAAAAATGGTTCTTATACTCAGATAAGTAGGAGACTGGACTATGACCTCTTTATTATTTTATTTTATTTTATTTTACTTTATTTCCATTTTTGAAGCAGGGTCTCATGTAGTAAAAGTTGTCCTTGAATTTCCCACATAGCTGAAGGTGACTTTGAACTCCTAATCTTCCTACCCCACTTCTGAGTTCTAAGGTTACAAATGTGTACTTCTATAGCCAGATTTTATGCAGTGCTGGGATGGAACCTAGCACTTCGTACGTACTAGGCAAGAACTCTAAGCTACATTCCTAGCCCTCAAGGCTTCTTTATTTTTAGAAAATATGTTAGTTCAGAGTCAAAAAATATATGTATCTGAAAGAAAACATTTTTCCTCAGGTAATTGAAAAGCTTGCCATTTTCCTGATTTATGCTTTCATTTACGAAAATCTGTTAGTATCCCATAAGTCTCAGCATGTGTGTTTATGTGCAATTATAGCATTTCACAGAAATTTCCATTCATGCTTATACTTCAAAATACTAAGATGAACAAATACAATTTTAATGCATCAAAATTCCATTATGACCTGTCTGCCCAAAGTTGTAAGGTAAGAAATTGTCATCTATGTTAATAAAATCCAAAGAATCAGTTTATAAATTTGAGGTAATGTGGACATGTTAACTTCTGAGTTCTTTAAATATTTACCTTTCTTATCACTGTGGTACTACTGAGTATCATTTTTCAGTCGCTGTGGGGGGCACTCATACCGTTAGTCAGTGAATGGTGGTGTTAGAAGCCTAGGTCAGCTGGAATGTACTTCAGTGAAGGAATGTTTGCCTGGCATGTATGAGGTCCTGAATTTTACGCTCGGTACTACAGAGAGCATGAGAGTGAGAGGAGAAAGATGGGCTGGCCTTGTTGGGTGACAGCTCAGTAACTGCACTGAGGCATGGAAGCAGTAATGTGGAAAGGGGATGCTGGGAATTGTGTGGTCCATTAATATCCAAGCCAAAGCTGAGTTCAAACACTTAGGGCCTTTCCTTTAAAACAGCAGGCTCAACGTCTTAGAGGGAGGTAACACAAGGTTCAAGTAAGTGTAAGACTGGAAATTTGAGACAAGGCAAACTGGAGGAACTATTTTAACAATGGCTTCTGGAAGCTGAATGTGGTGGCATACACCTGTAAGCTCAGCACTTGGGAGAGGCTGAGGCAGGCTGATGACTGTGAGTTTAAGGCCAGCTTGATCTACGTAGTGAGTTCTAGGCCAGCCAGGGCGACATAGTGAGATCCTACCAAGCAAACACCTATTTGAACACTCTCACATTGTCCTCATTTTCCAGTTCATGATCTTATGCCCTCATTCTAGAGAAGGGACTGAAGATTTGAGAGTAGAGAACCTCTGCATGCCCCCCAGGAAGGCTTGTTAGGGTTGGCTACAAGGGAGCCACAGAGCTAGCAATACTTTTAGAGGAGAACCATGTACAAAGTCCCACAGTAACCTACTGTAAGTAAGCCAGCTTTCAGGAAACAACACAGGAGGAGAAGCCTGAAGTGTAGAGCCTGTGAAATTCCCATGAGTGTGAATTCCTGAAATACATGGGTGGACTGTCAAGGATGCTCTTTACTTCCCCCATGGCACCTTACCCCTGGGTATGCTCCATGCTATGACAGCCCACAGCAACATAGTTTGAAATCTCAGTTTCCTATGGTTATATTCTACCTCCTCAGTAGAAAATAAGTGGTCATAGTCATGGCTGTGGAAACAGCTCAGTTGTTAAGTTCTTGCCTTGCAGGAATGAAGGAATGAATTAGGTCTCCAGAGTCTGGTGGGAGTGAAGGGTGGGAGAGTGGTATCCATTTGTCTGTCTGTGATGCCTGGGCTGGGAAGGCAGAGACAGACAAATTCCTGGGGCTTGTCCACAGGCCAGTCTACTGTTGTGCAGTATTTCAGGCCACAGAGTGACCCTGTCTCAAAATCAAAAACAAAACAGAACAAAAAAGGTGGACAGTGCCAGAGGAAACATACTCAAAGTTGCCACTATTTTATGGTTCATGTTGTTTGATCCCTGTCTCTGCTTGCAGCAAGGTCAAGATACTGTTCTCTGATTTCCTCAGTGAATTTTACAGTTTTGGGTTTTGTAGTTAGGTCTATGAGCCTATGGCAGAAGTTCTTCTTTGCTCTTTACATAAAAATTTGTCAAGGACAGGAAAACCAATTTGTAAAATACAACAGCTCTTTGTGAAAGCAATGACATGCAAAACACATGTCCTAAAAATGAGTTATTCATAGTGGCCCATTAGATCGCAGCCATGTATTAGTCAGCCAGTGATTCAGAAAACGGGCTGCCTTTCATTCTGTTCAGAGAGCTCGCTGGTAAATGTACAACTCGCTTTTGTAATAATATGGCAAAGATTATCTGGCAGGATGCGGTTTTGCTAACAAAAGAATGTGCAGGTTTCCACATACATCTCTTCCTCACAGATGCATCTCCTCATTTGAAATTATTTCTTGTCAATGGAGTATTGTCTCTAGAAATAGTTCCGGTTTTGGAAATCTCTTTCCTCAGCTACTATGCAGAACAGCTCATCAATCCTTTTCTTTTCTGAGTGGCACATGGCAAACTCTGCAAGAGGTGCTGAGCAGGGGGCTTCAGTGGCAGCAAGGGCAGCTGTTACAGATCACCTCCCTCTTTAGGGCTAAGCAGGAGCTCTAGGCAAGCTGTTTGCTTATGGAAATGCCTGTCAGCATCAAAGGTTTATGAAGCACTGCTGATGTACCCAGGGTAGTACACATAGTGTACTATGGATATACCCTTTTTAAAATTTATATTGTGTATTGTTTCAGTCATATTTTTGTTGACTGATGCATGAGTCAAGTGCTCAGCATAGATTAACATATAGCAAATGTGTATTGTTTTCCTTTTGTCCAGTCTTGAACTCAATCTATGCCTGAATATGACCTTGAACTTCTGTTCAGTCTGCCTCTACCTCCCAAGTGCTGGGGTTACAGGAATGCACTACCCATCTAATTTATGTGGTACTGAGGATCAAACCTAGGTATTCTTGCATGCTAAGCAAGCACCTAACCAACTAGCTATCTTGATCATTACGTATAATTTTCATATTGACGTTTTAATCGATATTTAAATATATAAATGGCTGTCAGCTGGGATTCTCCCAGAGAAATTGAACAGATGAACTACCTCTGGGTATATTGGTGTGCAGGCAGATTGATTTCACAGATTTGGCTCACATGATTGTGGGGGTTAGGTTCCAGACCCTCTGGACTCCACATCTCTCCCCTAAATGTGGCCAGGGCTCCCTGTGGCCTCTCTCTGGCCAGAGAGCTGATAAGCAGCACTTGATGTGGTCCTGCACTCAGGCTTCCTCTCTATGTGTTTGAAATGGATAGTATAGGCTGCAAGCTGGAAGCTCAGGCAGGGGTTTTCTGTTGAAGTCTTGAGGCAAATTTTGCTTATCAAGCCTGGCATGGTGCCTCGCATCTGTAATCCCAGTACTCAGGGAGTAGAAGCAGGAGGATCAGAAGTTCAAGATCATCCCTAACTACATAAGGAGATGGAGACCAGTCTTTGCTACAGAAAACTGTAGAAAGACTTTATTTCTGGAAAACTTCACTTCTTGTTCTTATGATGGGCCTCTTCAATTAAGGAAAGTCTTGTGGGGTTTTTTCATGTATTAATTGACTGTATTGAAATACAACTTACATAAACACACACATATTTCAAGGGTTTATCAGTTTAGACAAATGCATACAGCAACTTAGTGCTACAATTGGACACAGAATGTTTCTTTTACCCTCACACTTTGCTCCTGCCTCTTTGGGAAAAAAAATCTGTCAGTGTCGGGAAAGCTAGGTCTGCTCAAAGGGCAGATGATAGTCACAGGTATAAAATACCAGTCCCTATATGATTGTTGATCCATACTCTAGAAAAATTTCCACACGAATTTAACCTAGCATGTAGGTTTTTTTTTACATTATTAGGTCATTTGGAGCCAGTATCTTTTATAACAAAGGACAGCTCTTTGTTGGTGGTAGTGGTGGCATCATTTGTGGTGGTGGTTGTTTCGGGATATATGATCACACTGTGAACCCTGAGTTTGTGTTTTTGTTAATTAAATAAAATTAACCTTGGATCAGGAGGCAAAGGTAGCAGCTAGTTGACAGAAAGTAATCACAGAAAGTCAGAGGGTGTCCAGAAGGTAGACAGAGAGACGGACGGACGCACAGGAAGTAGGAGGGAGGGACATTGACTGTGGAGGTCTTTTTTGGTTTGGAGCAATGGGAGAGATGCTCTTTTTCTGAGACATGGGTGAAGAGGGAAGGTCAGTAGTTGCTCCTCAACCTCTCTGAGCTAGCAGGTTTTCACCGCCCTCTGACCACTGAGTCTTTATTGATAAACAGAACAATAGAGATTTACTTGAAAACTACATTTGGTGGCAGCAGCAGGAGGCGGATCTGCTTCCTGAGAAGCGGGGCAGTAATTGCAAAACTGCAGTTACTGGCTGAAGCAGCAGTAGATTCAGGTGCAGCGGCTGCTGCTGCTGCTGCTGCTGTTGGTGGTGGTGGTGGTGGTGGTGTGTGTGTATGTGTGAATATATGTGTTCATGTGTTTGTGGGTGTACACCTGTGTGTAGCAGCCAAAGGTCGACATTGAGTGCCTTCCTCCATCACTATCCACCTTATATGGGGGGATAGGGTCTCTCACTGAATCTAGAGTTCACTGATTCACTGAACTCCAGCCCCAGGGATCCTCCTTTTTTTTTCTGCCTACCAGTTTGATTATAGGCACACACGTCAGTGGCCACCTTTTTAAACTGGGGGTTGAAGATTAGAACTCAGATCCTCATGTTAGCACAGAAAATATTTTACTAATTGAACTCTTAAAGTTCTGGATTTTTCAAAGCAATCCAAATGCTTTGTATACTGCAAATGTTAGTGCTACTGGAAGGCAAACAAAGTCTACCACAGGCACAAAGTTGTTGATTTATGTCAGTAAACATAACAATGAGGTAGTTGAGTACTTTTTCTTAGTCCTGACAAAAAAAGAATACTGTTGATATGAGAATATTGATAGTTTCGGGGTGTAACAGAGCCTTTCTTGGTGTGCTCAGCTTTGTGGCTAGGGTCCTAAAAGCTCAATGACTGCCAAAGTTGCCCCAAGTCACTGGCTTTCAGGTTCTTGTCTCTCAAATTGGAAGAATAAAATTCACAGATCATAGAGAGTGAGTTTTAGAGAGAAGTCTACTATAGAGTCATAGGTAGGTGTTTAAGAGGGAGAGAGTGAGCCTGCAAAACCCTATGTAATAGGAGTCCCTGGAAACAGGGTATCATTAAGCTGCTCGTCTACTGGGGTGAGCTAGTTTAGAAGGGATAACAAGGAAACAGGAACCCAAACTTTCTTCTGGCATTCCTGCTTCAGCAAAGACATTCTTGGAACTGCTGCTTTGGAGTCCCTACTCTACCTGATCATTTTCTAGCCCTTGTTCCCATCACTGTCAACCTAAATAATTTACAGAGAAAGGACCTCTAAAGCATGAGTCTACTTGGGAATGAGCAGGGCATTGTAATCTAAGATGTGTGAACTATGATAGAACATAGGCCTATCTTGGGAAGCTGAAGCAAGGAAAAACTTGGATTTGCTTAATTTGTACTTTAAAGACAGGATCACACTAATGGGAGTTAGGAGCAAGGCAGCCCCCCTTTGTAGGCAGTTAGTTAGAGTTATAGGTCCAAAGAAAATGAAATGCCTAATGTCCTGGTAGAACTGATAAGCATCACTGAGAACGAACATCACAGTGTCACAATAAACTCCATCTAATCAGTGGGGCAAAATCCAAAACTTATTATATAATACATATAATCCTGACTTATCCAGATGTGGACTAACCACCAGCCTTTGTCCTTCTTACTTTCTGGTTCTTCCTTTCACTTGGAACTTTTGGGTAGGCTTTTTTCCTACTGGAAAACTTCTTAGAACTTGCATTTTTGCCTCACCCATCAGCCAGTCAGAATTCCCTACATATGTTCAAATAAACCAACCTGGTTCTTCCCAAATAGATGTCTAATTGACATTTGGGCAGGATATAAAATCACTTCCAATCCATACTGTTACTTAGGAACTTATTTTCTTATTTCTTAAAATTTTTACTGAATTTATGCATGTGTTTGTATGTATGTATGTATTTGTGGGTATACATGCATCATGACAGTCAAAAGACAATTTGTGGGAATCAGTTCTTTCCTTCTATCATGTGGATCCCAAGGACTGAACTCAGATCATCAGGCTATCTCCTGAGCCATCTTGTTTTTTTTTTTGTTTTTTTTTTTTTGTTTTGTTTTGTTTTTTAACGGATCAAGATATTTTATTGCATGATGTTACGTTTATCAATTTGGGGGAAGCTGATAAGTTTTAAGCTTTTCACCTCTTACCCAAAGATTAGGCATTTATGTGGCTATGTCTTGCTTCTTGCCTTCCTTTACAGTTTGAGTCTTCCAAAACATTCACAAAGTATTGTTTCAGTGTATAACATGACTAATTCATTTGACAACAGCTTCAAACAACAACACATACATTCTTTTTAAGTCCATCCACCAAACTTACCAAGACAGACCATATCAGGATAATAAGGCACAAGTACTGATAATTTTAGAAAGATATAGAACAAAA
>CABHPH010138922.1:0-53233 GCA_902168325.1 Peromyscus nudipes
CTTAAATCTCTCCTCCCTGAAGAAAAAAGATGAGGAAGAGAAGGAAATGAAGCTTCACTTAGTCCCAGGTTCCTCCTTGGTCTAGCCTCCTGTCCTTCTGCTGCAGCAGCCAACCCCTGTGCGAGCCTGAACCAGACATCCCCTCTTCTAGCCCCGCCCCTGTGCAAGCATGCCCAGCGCTGAGTCATCGACCAGAAGATCATCTTCGCTTGATGTGTCCCATTTTTTCCAAACTTATCTGCTCTCAGGACCTGTGTTTTCCTCTGTGGGTATGTGTGAGCTGTGCATGTGGGCGTATGTGTGTTTGCAGGAGTGTGGGTACATGTGTGCATGTGTGGAGATTTGGAGTTGATGTCCGGTGTCTTCCTCCATTGCTCTCCATTTTATTTACTGGGGCAAGGTCCCTAGCTGAATGCAGTGCTCATCAGTTCTGCTTAGTCTAGCTAACCAGCTTGCTCTGGGGATCTTCTACTTCTGCCTCTTAAGTGCTTAGATTACAGTGACTGTGTCCCTGGTTCAATTCCCCACACAGCCTCTGATTCTTTCATTAGTCCCTCTCTGTGGCAGCTCTGGCCCTTCTAGCCTGAGCACTCCCAACTCATAACAGTTGCTGACCAACACACTGGGACACATCGATCCTGGTGCCTGCAGCCTGGAGCCACATGTATTTTGGTCCTAGCCAGATGCAGACTGGACCCTTCCATTCACCAAAATTTCAGACTCAGCTGGTCAGCTCCCTGGGATAAAGGGAGCTCCACCTACACACCCCCTAAAGCCTAAGCTGCCTTCAGGTCCAGCCTGCATAACACAGATATTTTTGGATAGGCTGTATAGCCATCAGCCTCCAAGGATCTTCCTCCCCTCCCCCTGCTTCCAAGGATCTTCTTGAAACATGCTCTTCCCCAAAGCACCCAGATCCTGCCGTGTTGTTCCATCAGGTGTGTGAGCATGTTTGCCACCATCTGAGCACTACATGTGCTCCTGGCCTCTCTTCTCATGCTACACCCCCATAAGAAGGGAACCAACTACCCACAAAGGCCAGGATTAATCATGCGATTTTCAATGCTAAAATGAAGGCAGTCCCAACAGAGGACAGACAAGTCACGTCCCTGTGTCCCTGGTCTGTGTACATCATTGCCTTCCAAGCATGGAGGGTCCATTTTTCCCTCAAAGATGGTCCACCCATTCCAAGTTTTACTTAAAGAGACTGTTGGGTCTTGCCAAAATTTGCCACATGTTCTCTATGCATTTATGTTCCTACCTGCTCATTATGACAGTAGGCTTGGCTCCTGCAGAGGGACTACAGACTGGATGGCTGCATCTCCTATCCAGTTGATGCTGCATCTCCTATCTAGTTGATGGCTGCATCTCCTATCCAGTTGATGGCTGCATCTCCTATCTAGTTGATGGCTGCATCTCCTATCCACTTGATGGCTGCATCTCATATCCACTTGATGGCTGCATCTCCTATCCACTTGATGGCTGCATCTCCTACCCATTTGATGGCTGCATCTCCTATCCACTTGATGGCTGCATCTCCTATCCACTCGATGGCTGCATCTCCTATCCGGTTGGAGCTTATGTTCCCGGAAGATATCCACATGAGCTTTCTGTGTTTCCAGCCACACACTATTTCTCTCTTGGGGCAGGGGAAGCATGAAAAAGAGGCTCAGAGGGGGACCTATAGAATGTCTACCCACCCACAGACCCAAGAGAGGTGAGAACAGGAGAGAAGGCCCTGCTCTAAATCCCTGAGTACAATGTGGGGCCAGGCATTCTATATGATGCACACACAGAGAATGACAGGCCAGCCGCTTCTCTAGGGAACACACAGCACTTGGTGACTTCACTCCAGGATGGTAGCTAGAACCCCACTAGGTGTGAGGGAGAGCTCTCATCTATCTACGTGAACAGTCCAAGGTATAACATGAATCTTAAAAAGTTTCTTATTAATAAAGAACAAACTTGAGCCAGGTATTGGGGTGAACACTGGATCAGAGAGATAGAATGAGCCACAGCTACCTCACCTCGCCAGTTCCTCAGCTGGTCCTGTTTCCTCAGACTGGATGCCCCTGAGTCCTCATCCAGAATGAATCTCAGCTGAACTGCTGCTAGAAGTCTGAATGCTTAACCAGGCCAAATGCTTCTAGTTTCTGGTCTCCACGCCTTATATATCTTTCTGCTTTCTACCATCACTCCCTGGGATTAAAAGCTCACTCCCTGGGATTAAAGGCTTGTGTCACCATGCCTGGCTGTTTCCAATGTGGCCTTGAACTCACAGAGATCCAGAGGGATTTCTATCTCTGGAATGCTAGGATTAAAGGCGTGAGTGCCACCATTTTCTAGCCTCTGTATCTAGTGGCTGTCTGTTCTCTGACCCCAGATAAATTTATTAGGGTACACAATATTTTGGGGAACACAATACCACCCCACCAAGGTGTCCATTCAAGGAGACTTGTCCTCTGCCCTGCCCTTAGCCGTGTTAATGACAGGTCTGCATGGAGGCTACGGTCAGAATAAGGACCCTTCACCTCTGCAGGAAGCAAGCACCTACCGTAGACTCTGCAGTCAGTCCTTCAGCGCCAACCACCAACTTAGTCCACATTAGTGCTCCATGGGAGGGACTGCCTCCACAGCCAAGCAGCAAGTGTCAGCAAACAGAACAAAGGAAGGCACGGGTGGCCAGTGAGCCTCATGGGACCTCAGAGCTGACCATGGGCTCTGTGGGCAAGAAAAACACACAATGTCATCCAGGTGATTATAGGGCATGTCAGTCTCATTGGCCAAGGCGATGAATGGCTCATCAGGCTATGAGTGTGAGCAATACTCTCAACTACTGAAAGCCAGCCAGACCACAAAGACACTACACACACAGGAAGTAAGAGGGAGGGAAGGCCCATCCGGGAGAAGATGCTGCTCTCGTGTGGAGAGGAGAGGCACTCAAGTAGAGCAGCCAGGAGCAGGTTATGCTGTGGACCTTGGAGTCCACAGACAAGAGACCAAACCCTGTAAGGAGCAGAACTGCCACTCAGGCTTTCATGACCTCACAGAAGATAACAACTAGCCCAGCCCGAGATGCAGAGCTTGCCCAGCTGAGCTTGCTGCCCTGTCTGCCGGGGTCTTCTGGCAGTAGCTGGTACCTCTTTAGATGTCTCTGACTTGCTGAGCCGAGGAGGTGAAGTGGGTGGGACCGATATGGCCAGGGTCTTGCCCAGGTAACCCGGGTAAAGGGAGGTTATCCTTGCCCTCCCCAAGCCATAACCATGATATCCTCTCTGCACATTCTCATTGCCTGCTATCTCTAGCTGCCTCTCTGAAGAACATGCACCCACGAAGGCCAACATGGGCTGGCCCATTCTGGACCTGGGGGTCAGTGTTTGTGGGATGAACAAATATGAGGGATGAGTGAACCTACAGATTTCTTATTCTATTCCAAAGGCATCAAAGACTTTCTTCCATTTTGTTTTCATCGCTGACTGGGCAGTGTTGAACATCATCAGAGCTGTACTGGTCACAGTTCCCCAGAGGAAGTGAGCCAATAGGAGATGTGGACATGTATTAAGATCTGTATTGTGGGAATTTCTCACATGTTGATGGAGGCAGAAAAGCCCCAAGCTGACAGTCTGCAGGCTGAACACCCAGGACAGAAGGTGGTGCAGGGTCAGTACCAGCATGGCTGATGTCATGTAAATCTCAATCCCTAGGCAGAAGAGCCATGCTGGGGCCCAAATAGGCAGGATGGGAGACAGTTCCCTTCCCTATGCCCTTCTTCTCTAAGGAGGCCCTCAACAGAGTGCAGGGGCCTCCTGAAACCCCTCACAGACACATTCAGAATACTTGTGAACCCAAGTGTCACACGGTCCAGTGCTGTTGGCACAGTCACTCACCTCATTACTACACTTCATGCTTGGTCTCACCTGCACTGGTCAGGTGAGCTGCTGAGACTGGCCATCTCCATATCAAGTCCATGAAGGACCAAGAGGCCCTCACCTATGGAGGGTGAGCACAGCCCCACATATTCCTGGTTCACAGGGCCCTGATCTGACAGGCTGAGGAAGGCAGGACTCATAACTGGCGAGAGAAACTGAAACTTAAACCCAGGATCAGTAGTCTCAAAGCTCCCAGCCACAGGCCACAGGCTCGCCAGGAACTCATCTCAGCACACTCTACAGCTCCACTGCCCTCTGGCATGGACCAGGACAGCACCGTGCTAGGTGTACTCAGTCTTGAGACAGACAACACATCCTAGGGGACTCTAACATGTCTGCTGGAATCCTGCAGTGGAGGGTTTATATTTACTTATACCCTCATTTATCTGGGTGAATCTGTGGCAACTTAGAACATAACACAAGCATAACAAAACTGAATACCCTTTCATCTAGTCAATGATGGTTAGTTTAAATAGCTGTATCATACCAGTACTCGGAGGGTTGTGTCTAACACACACACACACACACACACACACCACAGTCCACTCAGACTGCCACACAGAAGGGAGAGTCTTAGGCAAGTGGCCATCCGCATCCACCTCACTTCACATTTGGAGCCTGGATTTTATGGGAAGGCTGAGGAAGAAGCAGCATCAGGCCTCAACGATTTCTTAAGGACGTGTCTCTAAATGATTTAATCTCTTCCTGAGACACTGCCCATGGATTGATGACCTTTGCTTCCCTCTCTCTCGTCTGATGAGCAATGGCTCTTCTGACAAGCCAGTAAATTTTTCCAATTGCTTCTGCTAAGAATTTTTTTTAAGATGATGAAGTGAAAGTGCTTTATTGCGGAGCACTCTGCACCCTCCCCCTCACTTAGCTACTGGGGAAGGAAGGACAGGCTGGTGGCAGCGATCTGGGGCTGAGTGGGGCACTGTTAAATTAAACAAATGCAGGTACATTCCAGATGGTGACTCATTCATAAGTGAGGCTGGAGACAGGGAGAGAGAGCTGCTCACCTTCCTAAGCTATGTGAGGTTCTGCAGTGTTGGGGCTAGAAGCAGGGCACCTCTAGCCTCTCCTTACCCCAAACACTCGTAATCGGCCAGCTAAGGGGAAATCCCAGAAGGCTTTGCAGAAATCTGGGTGAGATCCAACTATCTGCTGAACAGCCACAACCACCTACTGTGGATGTGCGGACCAGGCACACAGCAAACCCACACCTGCCAGACTCCTGCCTAGGACATCTGAGACACTCAACAGATACTGCTGCGCTGTAGAAACCCAGGCTGACTACAGCAGCCGGGAGGAAAGACTGGTGGACGGGACAGGTACATCACAGGGACTGTGATGGGGGCAAATTAACCTATGGGGACAACAAAGAGGGTGAAGGACACAGCAGGTGAGAGGTTTTAGGGAACCCAAGGGGGTCTTCATTGGCTGTTGAAGAGTCTTCTGGCCATTCACCCCTTTGTGGAGCCTGCAGCTGCACAACGCCCCCTGCTGGACATATTCTGCCTGCTCCTCCCATCCTTGGCTGAGATGGTCATTTGGTCCAACCAGGAGGCACAGGCTGCTGACCTTGGCACTGCAGGATGCTGGTGCCCCAAGCTCTTCACATCTAGAATAAAGCAGTCTGAATGAGAATGAAGCACAGTACAGCATCCAGGTGCTGGCCACAAATGCCCAAGATGCCCCCAAGACCTCTCCCACCAGGCGTGACAGCACCAGGGGTGGCCCTCTCAATCTGAGTGGGGTGCCAAGACGACATTGCCAGTGTGTCCTTCTTGGCATGACTTCGTGGTCACCTGTGCAAGAGAAACATGATCACCCCTCTTCCTTCAGAATTACCATGACCACAGCCTCAGCAGGCACTGCCACACCCTATCATTGTTTACTCGGTATGCTGAATCTATTTTGTTTTATTTACATTGATTTGTGTGTGTATGTGTGTGTGTGTGTGTGTGTGTGTGTGTGTGTGTGTGCACGCACAATGAAGCACATATGGAAGTCAAAGGACAACTTGCAGAAGTTGGTTATTTTAAACTCCTATGTGAACGTCAGGAATTAAATTATCAAGTTGGTGGTAAGCCCCATTACCCACTGAGCCATCCTAATATCCATGTTTACTTGTTCTTTATGTCCAACCTCTCTCCAGAAATGATGTCTTACAATTGTCAATCACGATGTAAAAAAAAAAAATTGAACAAAAGACTCCTTCAATGAAAAACCAAGGGAGAACTTGGGCTATACCGGAGAAATGGACAAATGGAATAAATCTGGTATTGGCCTAAACCAATCCTGAGCTTCCCAGAGGCCAAGGCAAGAAGGAAACCCATGACCAGAAGCCATAGTCATGTGTTGAGAAAAGCTGAGGTTACCTAGCCAGGGTACACCATCATTGTTGGATCTTAGAAAGACACTGAAGACACATTTGTTATGTGACCTCATCAAAACATCATATTAGGTCCTGGTTAACTGACACATTTTATTACTTAGTGGCTAACTCAAGCTTGAGTTTTGTCAGAAATGTATCAATGTCACAGTCACAACTGCTGGTTCCCCAGCCCAGTATTGCCTTCCATCCCATGATGGGCACGGACAGGAGGAGGAGTGTGGCAAGAATGAAAGCAGTTAGTGGCTTTCCTGGCCTTCCCTGGCTAAGGGGGGGTGGTGACGTCCACTGCCTGCTCCAAGGTCCCGAATCTGTGCTGAGACACAAAGGATACAGGCAGAGGCTCACCAGCCTTGACAACTCCCCTGTGAGCCATCAGCCAGAGGCATGGCTGGAACACAGATCTCAAGGATGCCCACTCTGTCCTTCACCGACACCCCTTTCGCTCTCCTAGCACAGCTCCATAGGCAGGATCTATGTTTTCTGTGTCTCCTGGGACAAGCCATCTGGGGCAGGTGACCCAGAATGGGCTACTGCCTCCTGAAGCTAAGCCACCCTCCAGTTACCCAGGGTTGATGGGACATAAGTGTCAAGATCATTCTAGGGTCCCAGTGATAGGTAAAAGGTCTAGATGCAAAAAGCACAGGGTGGTTGTTTTTCCTAATTAACTCTTAACTCTGGAGAGTAAACATCCTGTTCTTCCTCCCAGACCTGGAGCCTCCAAAGCATTCATCAGAAAAGCCCAAGTGAGACTTAGAGGGACTGCGAAGAGGGTAGGTTGGAGGAAACTAGGGGTGACGTGGACAGTGCATTTTATGATCCTGCACACACATGATCTCCACCATTTCCTCTGCCAAGCTGTCCATCATGTGAGCAGCAGATAATCGCTGTGGTTAGAGTCTGGGGTCATGGGATGAGATTCTGCTGAGGCCAGTGAGCATAGGCCCCAAGAAGGCCTGTAGGTACCAGAGGACATCAATGGGTATCCCCTTGTCTTTGCTGCACTCACAGGAACCCACAGGAAACATCAGGTAGTACAGGGAATAAAGAGGCCCAGGCTTTCCTGTCCAGCCCCACTAGAGAGAAGAACACTATAAGCACATGGTATAGTGGCCACACCCAGCCACTAGCATGTAGATGGAGAAGCATCATCTGTCTCCAAAGTCCCTCTGTAGTCCTGTGTGTACCTTGTGGTATGGCCAGTGCCTCTCTGCTCCCATACCCTGCCTGCAGGAGATGCTTTGGGGTCAAACTTCATCACTGTTGCTGGGAAAACTTAGACTTACACCCTGGCAGCTGTCTGTGTTGCTCCTTTGTCCTGCTGTACTGTCCATCTGTCCCTCTGCCTGTTGCTGCAAATGAAGCTGTCATTTCTAAGGTCAGCCCGGAGCCAACTGGGTCGAGGGTCAAGAAACTTGAGAAGCAGGTGTCCCTTCATTCATCCCCTGGAATGCTCCTGCCTCCTACACTGGCTCCCACCTGCTTTAGCTGCCTGTTGATGCCCTGGACAATCCTGGGGAGAAATCCTGGGACTTAACACAACACTCAGAGTCTGGTTACGGCTCATTACCCTAATGGAGAGAATTTCTGGACATTCCCCAAGTTTCTTCTCTTAAAATCTTCCATTGAGGACCTAACCTTAATAGAAAATGACCACTTTCTGGAGACTTCTCCAAAGTACTGATTCTTGTTGTTCAATGTTTTTGTTTTTGTTTTTTGTTTTTCTAAACGGATGAAACTCAATCTTTCCAAATAAAATCGGAGCCAAAGAGGAGATGTGGACAGACAAGCAGGGCTGGTGGAGGCAGCCTGGGCTCTTCCCATCTTGTATCCAGCTGGTCCCTGGAGGCGCTGGGCCCTTCCTGTCCAGAGAAAAGCTGTGAGCGTGGAGAAGCGTGCACGCCCTGGGAGCCGGCCAGGCTGCCAGCAAGGCAGCTGAAGTCTTGAGAAAACTTCCTGATTGCATTAACAAGGTCACACCACCAGGACCTAATCAAATCCCCCTGGAGAAGGCGGCTTCTGGAAAGGCTGCTGCTCACACATGGCAGGGGCCAGGGCCACCAGGGCCAGATGAAGCAGGAGGATCTGTCCTGGGACCCAAGGTGGGGAGGCAGAAGTCTTACGGCCTCACCTGGACAGGGGGCAGGGAGGGCGGGACAAGCCAGGAGGCAGTGCTGGTGTGATAGCTCGGAGAGTACATGGAGACACTTGGTAAGCCAGGTCCCCAGTGACCATGTCATAGGCCCTCCTGTACAGATCGGGGAAGAGGGGTCCCTTGAAAAGTCATGGGGCTGCAGAGGGCAGGATCTGAGACTGGCCCACAGTAGCTCCTGTCTAGGAAGAGCACCTTCTAGCACAGCTGTTCTCAACCTGTGGGTTACAACCCCCATACGGTTGACTATCAGATATCCTGCAAATTTACATTACGATTCACAACAGTAGCGAAATTGCACTTATGAAGTAGCAACAGAATAATCTTATGGCTGGGGGTCACCACAACATGAGGAACTGTATTAAAGGGTTGCAGCACTGGGAAGGCTGAGCACCACTGGGCTAGACCCCTGTCTTAGGCTGAGGCCATATGCACCTTCACCCACCAGAATGAAGGCTGTGAGAACCCTGAGGTTCACTTTGCTTCTCTTTGGCTCGGTTTCTTCGGCTGTGAAACAGAGAGATGTGTTGAGGCTCAAAATAAAGAGCATGTCAATCATATCTTGCCTGGTACAAGAAAAGCTGCAGGAGATGACAGGAGGTGCCTGCACTCTCTCAGCACAGAAGGGAACCTCCCATCTCCCTTTTCCCTCTGCAGTCCCAGAATACTTGAAAAACAGCTCCTACAAACCCAATCCACAAAAGAGCAGCGGATAAACCCAAGGTATAGCCTGTGCCCATGCTTCTGTGTTTCTTCTCTAAGAACAATTGTTCCTGGAAGTTCCCAGAACCCATGTATATTCCCACACATAGTGACGGTACAAATACAAGGACGGTGCAGACACAGCAGACGGGTGGCCTCAAATGCTCATGAGGTCAGCTTGCTGGGGCCCCCAACAGACTCCCTCAGCTGGGCCTGAGCTGGGACCCTAGCTTTGCTAGTTCCTGGCATGCCCCACTGGGTTTTCCTGCCTCCCAAGACTCCTGGAATCCTTCCCTGGCTGGCAGCTCCTTGTCGCCTTGAAGGTCTGGGCATATTTCCCTTCCCCAAACCACTGTGTTGGGTGGCCCTTTGTGTCCAGGGCAGGGTTCCAGTCACTGCTTCACCTAAGCATTCCCCTTTCCTGGTTCAGGAACTCACCTCAGCCTCCCTGGGACAGGGATTAGGGGGCCCTCCCCAAGTCCATTCTACTGGGTCCAGAGACCCTGGGCCAGCAGTTCACCCTTCCGTGTCCACTTCCCTCACCCTGCTTCCTGTAATTGGCCCAAATTAACTACCTTAAAAAATGTGCTGAGGGGCTGGAGAGGTGGCTCAGGGCTTAAGAGCACTGCCTGCTCTTCAGAGATCCTGAGTTCAATTCCCAGCAACCACATGGTGACTCACAACCATCTGTAATGAGATCTAGTGCCCTCTTCTGGCCTGCAGGCATATATTCAGGCAGAATACTGTATACATAATAAATCTTTTTTTAAAAATGTGCTGAGAATTGAATCCAGGGCCTGACATATGCCAAGCAAGTGCTGTACCACTGAGCTGCGATCTTCATTATTTATTTATGTATTTATTTATCTCCCTTAAAATTTTAATCTTCCTGGGGTTTATTGTAAGGCACAGCACAGGAGTGACTTTGGGTCTCTTCAGGGGAGCACAGTAACTAGTCCCAGCACTGGTAGTTGAACACCAGTGTTTCCTGTCTTAGGGATGTCCTGGATCAGAACATGGTCATGTGTCTGATGGTTCATCCTGCCTCCTTCCAGGGCTCAATCCTACAGTGGCCTCTTCCTGAAGGAAGGACCTGCACCCAGATACCCAGCTGCCCTCTCTGGGCCTAAGCCTTCTCTGTGCCTCTGGTTCCTGCTCTGTCCACTTTCTCCACCTCAGCTGTGTTTCCCTCTCCCTCCCCATCCAAAGCATGGGATGAAGCCCCCTCTCCCCAGCCTTACACCCCCAAACACGACCCCTAGGCTGCATCTAGGAGGTTTCTCTCCTTGACAAATGTTTTCTACCAACTCCCATGCACTTCCTCTCATCTCTCAACCCCCCCTCTCCTAGCATTAACCTACGTGGCAAGCACACACCTTACGAGAGTTCTACAGCTGGGAAGAGACACCGTGACCAAGGGCAACTGGGGGAGGAAAGGGTCATTTCACTCACACTTCCACACCACAGTCCATCACAGAAGCCGGGCAGGAGCTCGAGCAGGGCAGGACCCTGGAAGCAGGAGCTGAAGCAGAAGCCGTGGAGGGACACAGCTCACTGGCTTTCTCCTCATGGCTTTCTCAGCCTGCTTTCTTAAGCCACACAGGACCACGGTCAGGGGCAACACCGCCCCCAGCGAGCTGGGCCAACCCATATCAACTGTTAACCAAGAAAACGCACTACAATCTTGTCTGCAGGCAGATCTTATGGGGGCATTTTCTCAGTTGAGCATCCCTCCTCCCCTCGTTGTGACATAAAACGAACCAGGACACTCACACTCCGATACACACCTGTGCAGAGAGATACACACACACACACACACACACACACACACACGCATTCCCACAGGTGTAGGTGCACATTATACCCATGCATACTCACCCACATTTATGCTAAAGATTGATTTAATATAAAAATATATATAATCGACTCAAAGATGTCCAAAGTCACATAGCTACTAACTGGCAAAATTAAACGCTTTTGTACTTTTAGCTCAACACTGGACATTTTAAATGATACTTTTTTCTTTCTTAAACAGCAGCAAACAAGCAAGCAAACATGCAAAGTTCCAGATAAAATAAGCACACTCACGTTATGCAGTCAGCCCTGGGAATATAAGCACTAAATAAGCGTAAGCGCTCTGACTAGCAATTATTCTTGTGGTCAGTGCTCATTGTACGCATGGGTCAGCCTCCCTGGGCTGGCCGCAACCATCAGCCTTCAGTCTGAGGGGGCATCTGAGATGGAAGCCCCCACCCCCTGGTCAGGCTGGCCTTCCCCTTGCAGCCCTTGCCTATGGCGCCACCTCGTGGTTGCTGCCATAACTCCCACTGAAGAGGCCCTGATGGGGGTTCCTGAGACTGCGCCACAAGGCAACTTTGCAGCTTCTCTGACCAGGGCAGCTGCTGACAACCTCACATAGAGATGCAGGGAAGGGGACTCATGCTCATCCCTTAATCCCCTAGGCTCTAGAGGGAAAGAAAGTCCTCGGAGTGTGATCTAACCGTATGTGACTTGTGTTTACAGCTGTACACATACAATGCAGCCTCCGAGTGCATTCAGACGCACAACATTGCAGGAGCTCACATGCAGCTGTACACACTTCACTCTTTTCTTCCTACTCACTCCCTGTGGAGGTACAGCAGTTCACACAGGGAACTGATGCTGCTTCCAATCACAAAGGCAGACATCAGAGCCATGGCTTATCCCTGGTTCAGCTTATCATACAGATAGGAAAAAGGAGGATCCTCTGTGTGCATGCCTAGCCTAGGCTGCCCTGCATGTCCTGTGTGAAGAAGGGCCCTCGGCTAGCTCCAGATCCTGAAAAGGCAACTCAAGGGAACAGCCACCAGCTCCGCTCCCAGTAGCCTGGTCACCAGAACCCTTGGCCATTTAGGTCAGAAGACCAGAGAGGAAAGAGAAACCAAGGAACAAAACACCCATCTAACAAAGACAGATGCAGGAATCAATACCTAGACCTATAATCAACCCAAATCCAATGCCTAAATGCCAGTGTAAGAACACAATCAATAACCGCAGAGGCAATACGGCATCACCAGAGCCCAGCTATCCTGTAACAGCAAGACCTGAATAATCCAACACAACTGAAGCACAAGAAAATGACTTTAAAAATTACTTTTTGAAAATGACTGAGGTCCTTAAGGAGGATATAAACAAATCCCGTAAAGAAATTGAGGAAAAGACAAAAAGTTGGAAGAAATCAATAAATCCCTAAAATAAAGTCAAGAAGAAAACAAACAATCAGATAAAGGAAACTGTTCAAGACCTGAAAATGGAAATAGAAGCAATAAAGAAAATATAAACAGGGAATCCTGGAAATGGAAAATCGGTATACGAACAGGAACTACAGATGCAAGCATCACCAACAGAATACAAGAGATAAAGAGAGAGCCGGGCGGTGGTGGCCCACACCTTCCCAGGACTCGGGAGGCAGAGCCAGGCGGATCTCTGTGAGTTCGAGGCCAGCCTGGTCTACAGAGCAAGATCCAGGACAGGCTCTAAAACTACACGGAGAAACCCTGTCTCAAAAAAACAAAACAAAACAAAAAAACCAAAAAAAAAAAAATAGATTCATCAGTTAAAGAAAATGTTAAATCTGAAAAATTCCTAACATAAAACATCCAGGAAATCTGGGACACTACGAAAAGACCAAACATAAGAATAATAGTGTAGGGAAAAGGGGCTGGCTAGAGAAACCCACCCTGACCCTGGAGCCCAGAATTAGGGAAAGATGGCTCAGATAAAGCCAGTGATAGAAACACAGTTTAGCTCAGATCAGAGCCATCTCTGCCCCTGTCCAACTGACTTGTGAAAACAATCAATCACAGAGCAGGACAGTAGAATCCTGGACCTAGGGCTCAGGACCAGGGAAAGAAACACAGCCTGTGTTTGGGACCTGGGCCAGAGAAACGAACCAAGGAAACATGCCCTGACTCTGAAACAAGTACCAAAGAAACACTCTTGGTCCCTAAAATCAGAGTCAGTGAATGAAATGTGCCCTGGCCTTAGAGGTAGTGACAGAAAGCTAAGTAAGGCCAGTGATAGAAACACAGTTTAGCTCAGATCAGAGCCACCTCTGCCCCTGTCCAACTGACTTGTGAAAACAACCAATCACAGAGCAGGACAGTAGAATCCTGGCCCTAGGGCCCAGGACCAGGGAAAGAAACACAGCCTGTGTCTGGGACCTGAGCCAGAGAAGTGAACACTTTATCCCCAAACCCAGAACCCAGGAAATATGCCCTGACTCTGAAACTAGTACCAAAATAACACTCTTGGCCCCTAGAATCAGAGTCAGTGAAAGAAATGTGCCCTGGCCTTAGAGGTAGTGTCAAAAAGCCAAGAAAGGCCAGTGAAAGAAACACAGTTTGGCCCTGAAATCAGGGCCATCTCTGCCCCTTGTTCACAAAACTGGCCAATCCCTGGGCAGAAAATAAACTAACCAATCACAGTTGACTCCACTCCCTAGACATCCTATATAAACCGCCCTGCCCGGTCAGTTGTGAACTGTTCTCTCCACCCTGGTAGAGGCAGTTACTCTCCTGGACTCCTCCTTCCCAAATAAACCTCTTTCTCAAAAGAGTATTGGGTGAAGACCTTCATTGGGAGCTGTACAGAAGAACCTTGCTGGGACGTCCCATAGTGGACTGAGCGAGAAAGAGCTGGTAACACTGAGCCAGAGATTGTGGTTCTCCAGGAGAGGAGCAGGATTACTGTGTCCTGCGGGGAAACCATCCCCCATCATACCATCATACCAGATATATCCTGACTTTCCTGAAGAGTCAGGATACCCTGATTTTCCCGAAGAGTCAGGATACCCTTCCTTGCTGAAACAGTTTCAGGCCTGACTCTCCCGAGAAGTCAGAAAACCTTCCTTTCCAAGGTTGGGCTGTTTCTTTGCAGTCTCAGTCATCAGAGCTGTGCTAAACAGCTCCAGGTGTCCGGGACACCTTCAGGGCAGAACTGTCCTAAGTAGCTCTGAGGTGTCCGGGATACCTCGCCCTCTAGGGCAGAACTGTCTCCAGTTCAGCCATCACTGCTGTGCTAAACAGCTTCAGGTGTCCGGGACACCTTCAGGGCAGAGCTCTTGTTCTGAGTAGCTCTGAGGTGTCCAGGATACCTCGCCCTCTAGGGCTGAACTGTCTCCTTGCAGTCTCAGCCATCAATTTACTAACATTCGGTGCCAAAACCCAGGATAGACTCCCTTTCCTTTATCTGAGCCATCTTTCCCTAATTCTGGGCTCCAGGGTCAGGGTGGGTTTCTCTAGCCAGCCCCTTTTCCCTACAAATAGAAATAGAAGAAACCCAGAGAATATATTGAACAAAATCATAAAAGTTCCTCAACCTAAAGAAGGAAATGCTAATAAAGGTAAAAGAAACTTACAGAACACCATATAGATTGGATCAGAAAAGAAAATCTCCTCGCCACATAATAATCAAAATACTAAACATACAGAACAAAGAATATTAACAGGGGCAAGGGAAAAAGGCCAAGTAACATATAAAAGGAGACCTATTAGAATCACAAGATATTTTATAACAAAATCAAATTGAAACAATTTATCTATCCACAAAACCAGCCCTACAGAAGGTACTAGAAAGAAAATTCCAACCCTAGGAAGTTAACTAAACCCACAGAAACACAGGCAATAGATCATCAGCAAAGCCCAAAGAAGGGAAACACCCCCCCACCACCACCAACAACATAACAGGAATTAACTATTATTAGCAATTATTAACATTAATGTTAATTAATTAACAATTATCAATATCAGTGGACTTAATTCACCAATAAAAAAACACATGCTAACAGAATGAATATAATAACAGGATCCATCCTTCTGCTGCATACAAGAAACACACCTTGCCGGGCGGTGGTGGCGCACGCCTTTAATCCCAGCACTCGGGAGGCAGAGGCAGGTGGATTTCTGTAAGTTCAAGGCCAGCCTGGGCTACAGAGAGAGATCCAGGAAAGGCGCAAAGCTACACAGAGAAACCCTGTCTCAAAAAACCAAAAAAAAAAAAAAAAAAAAAAAAAAAAAAAAGGAACAAACACATCTCAACATCAAAGACAGACATTACCTCAGAGTAAAGGGTTGGGAAAAGATTTTCCAATCAAATGGACCTAAGAAGCAAGCTGGTGTAGCCATTTTAATAGCTAACAAAATAGACTTTTAACCAAAATTCATCAAAAGAGATGGAGAAGGGCATTTCATATTCATCAAAGGAAAAATCCACCGAGATGATGTCTCAATTCTGAACATCAATGCCCCAAATGTAAGGGCACCCACATTTGTAAAAGAAACATTACTAAAGCTTAAATCACACATCAAACTCCACACTCTAGTAGTGGGAGACTTTAACACCCCACTCTCAACAATGGACAGGTCATCCAGACAGAAACTAAACAGAGAAATAATGGAACTAATAGATGTTAAGACTCAAATGGACTTAATAGCTATCTACAGAACATTTCACCCAAACACAAAAGAATATACCTTCTCAGCATTACATGGAACCTTCTCTAAAATTACAATATACTTGGCCACAAAGCAAGTCTCAACAGATATAAAAAAAAAAAATTGAAATAACCCACCCCCTGTATCTTATCAGATCACTGTAGAATAAAGCTGGATTTCAACAACAGAACTACAGAAAGCCTACAAACTCATGGACACTGAACAACTCTCTGTGTTACCACTGGGTCAAGAAAAAAATAAGTTAAAGACAACCCAGAATTCAATGAAAATGAATGCACAACATACTCAAACTTATGGGACACAATGAAAGTGGTACTAAGAGCAAAGTTCACAGCGCTAAGTGCCTTCATGAAGAATTTGGAGAGATCTCATACTAGCAACTTAACAGCACACCTGAAAGCTCTAGAACAAACAGAAGCAGACACACCTAAGAGGAGTAGACTGCAGGAAATAATCAACTGAGGGCTGAAATCAATAAAGAAACCAAACAATATAAAGAATCAATGAAACAAAGAATTGGTTCTCTTTTTTCTAAATTTTCTTGATTTTTTTCTAAATCAACAAAATAGTACAGAGAATCAACACCCTTTTACAATGGCCTCAAATAATATAAAAATATCTTGGTGTAACTCTAACCAAACAAGTGAAAGACCTGTATGACAAGAACTTCAAGTCTTTGAAGAAAGAAACTGAAGAAGATATCAGAAGATGGAAAGATCTCCCATGTTCATGGATTGGTAGGATTAACATAGTAAAAATTGCAATCTTACCAAAAGCAATCTACAGATTCAATGAAATCCCCATTAAATCCCAACAAAATTCTTTACAGCTCTTGAAAGAACAATCAATACTCAACTTCATATGCAAACACAAAAAAAACCCAGGATAGCTAAACAATCCTGTACAAAAAAGAACTTCCAGAGGTATCAACATTCTTGATTTCAAACTTTACTACAGACTATAGTAATAAAAACCACATGGCATAAAAATAGACGGGTGGATAAACGGAATTGAATCAAAGACCCAGACATAAATCCACATCCCATGAACACCTGATTTTCAACAAAGAAGCCAAAATTATACAATGGGGAAAAAAAGCATCTTCAACAAATAGTGCTGGCATAACTGGATGTCCGCATGTAGAAGAATGCAAATAGATCTGTATCTATCACCCTGCACAAAACTCAAGTTCAAGTAGATCAAAGACTTCAACATAAATCCAGATACACTGAACCTGATAGAAGAGAAAATGAGAAATAATCTTGAACTCATTGGCACAGGAGACAATTTCCTAAACAGGACACCAATAGCATAGGCACTAAGATTGACAAATAATAAATGGGACCTCATGAAATTGAAGTTTCTGTAAGGCAAAGGATACCTCAATAGACAAAACAGCAGCCTACAGAATGTGAAAAGATCTTCACCAACCCCCACATCTGACAGAGGGCTGACTTCCAAAATATGTAAAGAACTCAAGAAACTAGATATCAACAAACCAAATAATCCAATTAAAAAATGTGGTACAGATCTGAACAGAGAATTCTCAATAAAAGAATCTCAAATGGCCAAGAAACACTTACGGAGATAGTCAACATCCTTAGCCACTAGGGAAATGAAAATCAAAATGACTCTGAGATTTCATCCTACACCTGTCAGAATGGCTAAGATCAAAAACATAAGCAACAGCTCATGTTGGAAAAGATGTGGAGCAAGGGGAACCCTCCTCCATTGCTAGTGGGAGTGCCAACTTGTACAGTCACTTTGGAAGTGTGGCAGTTTCTCAGAAAACTGGGAATCAACCTACCACAAAAACCAGCTATACCACTCTTGGGCATATACTCAAAGGATGCTCAATCATACCACAAGGACACTTGCTCAACTATGTTCATAGCAGTTTTATGTGTAAGAGCCAGAACCTGGAAACAACCTAGAAGTCCCTCAACCAAGGAATGGATAAAAAAAAATGTGGTACATTTACACAACAGAGTATTACTCAGCTGATAGGAAATTTAAAGGCAAATGGATGGAACTAGAAAAAAATCATCCTGAGTGAGGTAACCCCGACCCAGAAAGACAAATATGGTATGTACTCATTCATAAGTAGATATTAGTTGTAAACTAAAGGATACAATGCTACAATTCACAGGCCCAGAGAGACCAGGTAACAAAGAGGAGAGTTCATGGGGGGGATACCCAGATCTCCCTGGGAAGGGGAAATAGAAAAGATTTCCTGAGTGCTGAGGGCGGGTAGGGATGGGAACATGAGCAATCAGGTTGGGGGGCTGGGAGGAGAGGAGGGAGGGGAAACTGCAGCAGGGATGTAACATAAATAAGTAAGTTTATTTAAAAACAAAACAAATACAGTCAAGTATAATGCATGAGGATCATCTAAGCCAGGACCACAATTCCCTGGCTTAAAGCTTTTTAAAAGGATTTACTTTAGGCCAAGCATGGTGGTGCCTACCTTTAGTCCTAGCTCTCAGGATGCAGAGGCAGGCAGTAGATCTCTGTGAGCTCAAGGATGGCTTGGTCGACATAGTAAGTTCCAAGACAACCAGAGCTACATAGAGAGACCCTGTCTCAAAAACACCAAAAACAAAACAAAAAGTACTTACTTTACCTAGCTATCATGTTAACCCATAAAGACATGAAATACCCACTAGGAACAATGATGAAAGAGATTAAAAAAAAAAAAATCAAGAAAAGATTGCTGAAACAATGTACCCTTCACACAAAATCCAAAAGCTTGAGTTAATATTTTTTCTCCCTAGGAATCTCATGAACACAGTAGAGTAAGCAGTTATTTATAAGCAAACCATCATGTATTCACCCCCAAATAAATCACTAGGCCGAAATTAATGGGAAAATAGTTTAATACTTTTATAACACAAAATAAACTGAGACAGGGAGAAGCAATGAGCTAATTTACAGACCCTAGGTGACCCTGCCGTGACCTGTCTCACAAGCACACATCCCTCCAGCAGGCTCTACAGTCCTCCTCAAGGCACAGTCTCCTCGGGCTCTCACCCTGACTTGTCATAAACACCGAAGCACCATGGCAGCAGCTCTAGGGGACAGCCCCTCCGTTCTGGAGACACTTCAGCTCTCCTCAGCTCCTCTCAGACTGGACTTCTGACTTCGTTTCTGCTTCTGACCCTGGATCCGGAAGAGCTTCTTCCTCAGGTCCTTCTGCCGCCTCAGCTTCTCCTCTTCCTCCTTCTGCTTCATCTTCACATGCTCCTTGTTGTGCAGGTGTCTCTGCTCTTTGGCCTTTTTCATTTTCTGACTGTGTATTGTGCTCAGAGCATCGAGCAGAGCCAGGACCTGACAAGACAAGATGTGGTGAGCACAAGCCAGCCGGAGCCTGCCTGTCACCTACATAATCAGGACCTCACCACACTGACTGCTGCTATCAAATGAGATTCAATCCCAAGTGGAAATTAATTGAGTGAAAATTCATCACAACTTGCATGGGGATGTAGGTATGTATGCAGTTTACCCTTATGATAAAGACCCACATTTATCACTGTATGGAACCAAATATAACTAGCTGAGTGGTTCACCAGATAGGGTCCCTGACTCCCTATCCAAATATACTATGAGTAACCAAGGATGTCAAGTCGCCTCTGGCTCTTCCTCCAACTTCCAGGTCAAGGGCCCTGCATCGGTCTGGCCCTTGTGCTCCCGATGGACCTGACAAGTGGGCTGCTGGAAGCACTGTTTCCATATCTAACTACAATGAGAAATAGTCACTCTCAGACAGTACCTTCCTCTCATGAGGTTCACGTATGACGGCCGGTCTCTGCCTGTCCTTTGGTACTCTGCCTGCCTTTGCTTGGATCTTGGGCTTGTTCTTAAATGGCAGAGCTTTCTGCAAGGCTTTTGGAATGTGCAGTGAATTAAAATGTTTCTTTTGTCTCAGGATTGGCTGAAAAGGAAAAAATAAAACAGAGACTATGTTTAAAGTATAACTTACATGTACTTAAAACCATTATGTAAGATCTTCTCATGGACTGACTTTTCTACAAACTCAGTCACACCAGCATCTGCTGACCACCAGAAATCAAGATTCAATCAACCATCCGATGTGGACAGCCTCAGTGGGCATCTACATAGCTAGACAGAACAGTGCACACATGACATTTACAGTCTTCTGAAAATTCAACTGGGCCCACTCGAACAGAGTGGAGCTATGGGTCTTCAACAGAACAGAGAAGAGATTCAAGGTAGCTCAGGAGAGAACGTGGGTTTTATCTTTGAGACTCTAGGGTGGTTCTTTTCTAGCATAACAAGGATAGTCTAGCTTCTCATTGTGACTGTCAACCTCTCTTCCCCAGCAGTCAAAGTTTAACTGATTCTAACTGAAGGATGGCAGAATAAGAATTAATCGGCACATAATTCTATGTTCAAATTGAATAGTTTGACTTGGATATTTAACCACTCCAGTGATTACTATAAAACAGAGTTCTGCAGGAGCCAAGGCAATGGAGAAAAGCACGTGTGCAGAGAGCATCTGTGCTGGGCTTCTATTTCTCTAAAGACATCACCCATTATCTTGGTTAAAGAACTCAAACTTTCGGATTTAAAGAACTCAGATAAACCTTCTCCAAAAAGGAGGTAGAGCCTCACTGGAGGTGGGTCCCTAGAGACAGGTCTGGAGGGTCTATGGCCCGGACCCATGTTCTATACACTCTGCTTCCTGCCTGTGGATGCAATGTGACAAGCCTCTTCTTGGTCTTGCCACCATGCCTTCCTCAGGACGATGGACCATCTCTTCCTAAAATGTGAGCAAACCCTCCCTCCCTACGCTGTTGCTTACCGGTATGTGGTCATAGCAATGTGTTAAGTAAATAATGGACCTTGCTGATAACTTCAGAACACACTGCGGGTGGACTCTACACTGAAACCGGTCACATGTGCAACTATAGCCCATGCTATACCTGTCTGACTTTAGAACATTCCAGGTGCCCAGAAAAAGAAAGAAACATGGATTTTTAAAACAAAAAGGGAGATTAAAAAGCAATTAACAAAATAGCAGAAATAAATCTTTCCCTAATGTACACAGAGTAGCTAGATGAATCTTAAAAAAGACAGTCCTAGCAGAAACAGAGTTTGGTGTTAAGTACACCTAAGATAAAGTGAAGGGACAGAAGATATCCAATGCCATTAGTAACACAAAACTAACAGAACTCATACTCTTTATATGCTCTGGATCTATTATCCACAGTCTAAACGGCAAGATAATGGAAAAACAGGAAACAATAAAAACTCTTCCGCCGGGCAGTGGTGGCGCACGCCTTTAGTCCCAGCACTCGGGAGGCAGAGCCAGGCGGATCTCTGTGAGTTCGAGGCCAGCCTGGGCTACCAAGTGAGTTCCAGGAGAGGCGCAAAGCTACACAGAGAAACTCTGTCTCGAAAAACCAAAAAAAAAAAAAAAAAAAAAAAAAAAAAAAACTCTTCCATTAACATCATCTTCCCTAATTATTGGCAGCTTCACATTAACTAGAATACCATTCCTCAAAAGACCTGATTGTTGAAGCCGTTAATACATCCTGTGCCAATGCGTGAGCCTTTTTAATTACAATAATTACCACATCACTAACAACTGTCTACAGCACCTGAATTATTGCTTATCTGCTTACGTCAGAGAAAACAGGTTAAGTCAAAAACTGTTACAAGAAGGGCTGGAGAGATGGTTCATCAGATAAGAGCACCTGCTGCTTTTCCAAAAGAGCTAGGTTCAGTTCCCAGCACTACAACCATCCATAACTCCAGTTCCAGGAAATCCAATGCCCTCTTCTGGCCTCTGCAGGCACCAGGTGTACACATGGCACACATAGGCAAAACACCATACACATAAAAATAATAAGACCATTTTTTAAGGAAAAAAACCTGTTATAAGAGACAAAGATATGAATGATAAAAGTGCAACTGACTGTGATGACCTAACTGTAAACACACATATGTTCCCCACATATATGTACCTAAATATATGCACATGCTACAGACAATAGAGATGGGCAAAGCTCTCAGCCTAAGACCTGAAACTCTGAAGCAGCTACAGGCAAACAACACAGGTAAGTCACTCAGGAAACAAGACCGGTGACTGACAAATGAGGCCTTGTGAAATTCAAAGAAACCTGCTAACCACGTGAGAAAACAGGCTACAGAATGCAAGAGAACCTTGGCCATTTATACATCTAGCTGGTGACTAACAGAACAAAGAACTCCAAAAACACTATAAACAAAAAAGCAAACAGCCCTACCCCATGAAAAGAAGCTGAATACAGACTTCCCAAAGGAAGAAATACAATGGCTAATAAATTATTTTTAAAACTGTTCAACATCCTTAGCCACCAGGGAGATGCAAATTATAACTCCTCTGAGATTCTCTATCACCCCACTCGGAATGCTACCATCAAGATGACCAATGACGACAAATGATACAAAGTGTGTGCAGAAAGAGGAAGATTCATTTACTGATGACAGAGTATAAACTGTTCAGCCATTATGGAAATCAGTGTGAAATTTTCTCAAAAAGTTAAACAATAGGTCTTCCGTATATATGACCCAACTATACCCCTCATGGACAAACACTCGAAGAGAGCTACATCAAACTACAGAGGTACTTGTGTTCTTGTTTACTGCAGATCTCTTCACAACACCAAAAAAGGAAACCATAGGACAATGTCTGATGATGAACACTGATGTGAATTCTCAAAAGTATTAGAAGAAATGGAATCCAGAACTGAAAAGAATTTACATGATTACATGTAGGATTTATCCCTACAATGCAAGGAAAATCAAACAGATGCAAGTCAATTAATGTGACTGGTTAAAAAGCCACTCACAGAAAACTGTTTATTTGGCTCACAATTATTGTGGGATGGCCAGGTGGTCGGAACTTCAAAGAGCTACTACCCAGTCAAAAGCAGAGAACAATGGAACACAGTACAGTGTTCAGCAGGCTGTTTCCATTCTTATACAATCCAGGATCACCTGTCCAGGGAATGGTACTGCCCACAGTGGGCAGGTCTTCCAACCTCAATCAACACAATCGAGATAAGCCCCAGAGACCAACCTAGGCAATTCTTCACTGAGACTTTCTTCCCAGGTGATTCTGAGATTGTGTCAAGCTGAAAATTAAAACTAACTACCACAGTGGCATATAGCATTAACAAAATATAAGATAAAAATCACATGGCCATCTCAACTAATAAAAACAAACCTCACCAAGTTCAGCACCCTCTCTTAATATGAACTTTTAACAATTTAGATACAGAAAAAGGTTCTTCAGTATAATAAAAACTATATGAACATACAACATCATGAACAACAGGATGAAATTTGAAGCTTTGCCTCTAATATTCAGTTTTAGGCAAGGATATCTGCCATTGTATTCAATATAATATTGGAGGTACTTGCAAAAGTAACTAGATACAAAAACAAAAACCATTTGAATTAGAAAAAATAAAATTTTCCTCTGTTTATGGATGATAGGATTCACTGTGTAGAAAACCTCAAAGGTTTTCCTCCCTCTAAAATAGAATATAATTAATAATATTACATAATACAAAAAAACCACAGCAAATAAAAATACATAGTACTTCTAAAGGACCGCACTGAAATTAAAACAATCCTATATATGATGCCATTAAAAACATTACATATAGCCGGGCAGTGGCGCATGCCTTTAATCCCAGCACTCGGGAGGCAGAGCCAGGTGGATCTCTGTGAGTTCGAGGCCAGCCTGGTCTACAGAGTGAGATCCAGGACAGGCTCCAAAACTACACGGAGAAACCCTGTCTGGGGTGGGGTGGGGGGGAACGGACCATCACATATAACCATTTAGGGATAAACTTGCCCAAGGACAGGAAAGACTTACTCTGAAAGTATAAACTGGTAAAAGAAACTGAATACATGTAAAAGATAATCTTGTCAATGAATTGGGAGAATACTGTTCTATGTGCATCTAAAGCAATTTATAGATTTGATGCAAATCTATCAAAACTCCATAGAAATATAAAAACAATCCTAAAATGTGTATGTAAATATAAAAAAACAAAACAATAACAAAAATCAAATGCCCAAGGCAATATTAAGAAAAGTAGAACAAGGTATCCCACTTCTTGATTTAGAACACTGTGAAATGCTATCTTCTGGACACGACAGACTGTACTCATGAGCCTACAGTGGCTGTGGTCATCTGCACAGATCTGCACAGGGGCAAGCCAGTCAACATTCCAGCACTGGGGATGGGTTTGGGGGTGTGAGGTTGAGGAGTTACTGGTGTTTGATGACTACTGGAGAAGTAATTCTTCTGGGGGTACAGGCAATGGTAGGGGATGGCCTACTGCCTAGACCCACGTGGATTCAGTAGATTGTTCTTTAAAAATAGAGAAGAGGACATAAAGGTGTAAGGGAGGACTTGAGAGGGAACAGGGGTATCTGGGGGTGGATATGATTAAGACACACACATATACATATATGCCTATTGTTGAATATTTGTTGAACTATGAAAAGATGTGTTGCATTTATTTAATTAGGTAAAGATGTGTTGCTGTTTTACTTTGCCTGCCTATTGGTCTAGGCACATTACTGGTCTAATAAAAAGCTGAACAGTCAATAGTGAGGGAGGAGATATAGGCGGGACTTCCAGACATGGAGAGTAAGTAGGAGAAATTTAGGCTCAGGGAAGAAGAAAAAGAGAAACCAAGGAGACACCAGGGACTAGCCAGCCAGACACAGAGGAAGCAGGAAATTAGGTCACAAAGAATGAAAGAAGGGTAAAAAGCTCTGAGGCAAAACACAGATGAATGGAAACAGGTTAAATTAAGTTATAAGAGCTAGTGGACAAGCATAAGATAAGGCCAAGCATTCTGTTAATAAGTCTCTGTGTCTTTAATGGGAGCTGGGAGCAGCTCAAAGAAAATTCTAACTACAGTATATACTCACATACATGATTATATATTACATAATTTATATAATATAAATGTCTGGCCAAAGAATAAATAAAGTAGTCTTTAGAAACTTGAATGACTGGGCTATAATAATGACCATTAGTATGGAAGGAGAGCCCAGAAATGACTCTAGACCCATGTGGTCAGCTAACTACATGCAAGGGCAAGCAAGAGGACACAGGGTGACCTTGTGAAACTGTCACACGTTTCAGCATGTGACAACTGTCTCGTTAAAAGTACGAAAGTAAACTCTTAATCATACAGCTAAATCAACTCAAAATGCCTCAATGTTAGACCTTAACCCTAGATGTTTTCCAGGAGAAAAGTGCCTAGATTTTTTTGGATATCACACCAAAACCCTCCAAACCCCAAGGGAAATGACACCAAAGTGAAAAGCTTCCGCACTGCCCACAGAACAATCAACAAAAGGCAAAGGCAAATGCTAAACAGGAAAGGAGTATTGGTGAGCTGCCCACCTCACAGGGCTTAGTAACCAGAGCTTAAAAGGGCCTCCAAGCAAATGACACCGAGACAAATAAGCAGGGCCAGGAACCAGCTCAGTCTAACAATGAGAGGTCTGTGTGTAAAGCTTGGGCCCAATTCCCATAAGCTCCCCAAAACAACCTGTCTAGAGCAATGGGCAAAGCCCCTAGCAAGCATTTCTCCAGAGAAAACAAAAGGAGTGATGATAACAGGGGGACGGGGGTCAAAAGACACAAAACGGCAGAAATGCAGGATGAGTGTGAAATACCCAGAGCAGACGAGATATGACACACACAAGAACCATAGCTTACACAAATGTTTTGTGTTTGGGACTTTCGTAAAGTAGACATTTGAGCGAGGGGGTGAAATGGCAGAAATGCTCAGCTGCTTCATCCACAGTATGTAACCAACCACCTTACCAAATCCATACGTACTACAATGTCATTAGTAATCCTCAAATATAACATTATGATTTTACAAAGCGTTCTAATTTCATTTCCAATTCTGAGAAAACCACTGTCACTATTTTTCTGTTCCATCTCCAAAACAGCAGATATACAACTGTTCAGATCAAACTCAGCACCAGACTTTACACTTGAAAGTACAAGTCACATAAATAAGACATTATAGGGTTGGTGGGTTTGCTCAGAGGAGAGCACTTAACATATGCAAAGCACTAGGTTTGATCTCTAGCACCACAGAAACTAAAAATATTACAAATAAAGCAGCTGTGTGACGCTGTCTAGAAACACAGACACACGAGGCCTGTACCTTGTACAGCGAGTCCTTGTTTGGCTTTAGTTTGACGCCATGGGCAAGCCTCAGCTGATGCGTTGTCCGCATTCCTGACCAGGTGTCTTTCTCACCCACTGGTTTCAACAAAGATGTTACGGGGTTATAGAAGGCCGGGATGGAGACAGGATACCAAGTTCGCATGAAAACAATATCTAGAAGAAGAGGTTTCGAAAGAAGGTCTGTATCCATTTCAAGCAATACACAGACATGTGCACACCCCAAGTCACCCCAACATCTCTACCTGGTTGAACAGTATTGGAAAGAGAACTTAACCAATTAAACTACTGCTAACTATTGCAGAGCTCCGGGTGTGAGTCCAGCAGGTACAGTGTGAATAGCTGACCCAGTACAGGATACTCCCACTGGACAGGGCTGGAGCTGACCCGCCTTCTGAAGAGCAGACTCCTTCAATCAACACCAGCAAGAATCAGTAACGAATGGTAACACAGCGTCAACACACCACAAAGGAGTCTTACCACTCATTAGCAACTTGTCCTCAAAGCTGGCCCGGAATGCTCCTTCTGGAGCCCGGAGTGCTTTCTTGATCTGTCCCCTTATGCCACTGACAGTTCGAATGACAGCGCCTTCAAATTTGGCTACTTCCAAGGCAGAATTAAACATTCCCTACAGGCAGCAAATAAAAACACTCACATACATACATCATCACTTACAACATTGGTTACAAGACAAAAAGCAATTCACTAAAGTGAAATACTAACATCAAGAAGTATACCACTCAACTTTACGTTCACTGAAAGAACCTCTTTACAAGAGGAAAGAGGTATTAATGGGTGTGAACTGGCCTAGACCGCCTTGGCCTCCTCTTTTTTGCAGTGCTGAAAACCAAACTCTAAGCCTTACAAGCACTCTATCACTGAGCACCACCTCCCTCCTTCGTATATAAGCACTCTATCACTGAGCACCACCTCCCTCCTTCGTATATAAGCACTCTATCACTGAGTACTACCTCCCTCCTTCGTATATAAGCACTCTATCACTGAGTACTACCTCCCTCCTTCGTATATAAGCACTCATCACTGAGTACCACCTCCCTCCTTTGTATATAAGCACTCTATCACTGAGTACCACCTCCCTCCTTACACAAACACTCTATTACTGAGCTCCACCGCCTGTCCTTAAGATCTTTACTCTGAGTCTTTAATAGACTGCTTCCTGAATGACACTTTCAAACTACCATCTGTAAACAATGTGTAGTCTGCTGAAATCTTGCCGTTTGTTGCAAATTGCTTTGTCTACTTTCTACTCAACAATCAGACAAATTTAGGATTTTTCCCTTTCTAACACAGCTTTAAAGTAATACAACCCAGTGGATGAGTCTGTGTTGTCTCAGGAACAGTCTCATGTAGAAGTCACAGCTGTAGATACTAAGTATCTCTGACTTTAAGTACAGTACAAATCAATATAAATAAAACAAAAAATATCAAAGGTCAAGATTTCAAATACTTTTCTAAAAACTCTAAACTTGTACTTTAGAAATACAGGAAAATCTGCTATCTGCTATCTAACCTCATTTGATGATTCCCAGTCAAAACAAAGGCCTACTTGGAACACTGTATAACAGGACCTTCATGCTTGTGGGTAATGTGTATATGACACACAGATTTAAGTTTCTATCCCAAAATTAGCCCACTACAAACATAAAAATATTTCAAAACCTGAGAAGAAAATCCACATTGGAAATACTGCTAGTGCTAAATATTTCAGGTAAATAAAGAGTATTCTACTCTTTCACAATATATAATTTATAACATGAATATATGGATATACAGACCTTAATAAATGAAGTATTCTTGAATATTTTATAAGGAAAACCAGTTAGTTTTAATTTCTTCACAATTTTTATGGATTTATCCAGGTCAAGGACAACTCCAGTGGCAGCAATCCGAAATTCAGGCTAAAAAGAACCACAAAAATTTGAAAATAAGAATAATAGGAAAAGAAAAATTACAATTCTCTGTGATATAATGCCAAAATTCCATTCACTTAAACAGTTAGCTACAAAAGACAGAATTTCTTTTATTTCCTTAGTAGGTACTTACTTATAATTTTGTTTGCTTGAGAAATGGTTTAATGTAGCCCAGGCTCACCAACTATGTGGCAGAGGATGCCTTAGAAGGCTGCCTCCTGGGAGATTTTAAGTATGTTAAGCCACTGCAGCTGACTTCAACATTCTCCTGAGAGTGATTTCATGGTAACAGTTTCACAACGATCAATTCAGAACCAAAGGAAAAGGCAAATTCAGTCGCAACATTTAAAAATGAGATTTTGGACCTCTAGGTGGGCTATTTTTCTTTTTTCTCATATGTTATATAGAGCCAATAAATGAAGCTTGCTCTATCCAGTCAAAGACTATTGTGAACATACTTTGTCCACAAAATGTACTACAATAATTAGTATCCAGTGAACACTGCTTAAATACTTTTTAAATAAGTCCAAACAAGGCATAAAAATATACAATACCATCACTGTCATTATAATTCTCCCTCTCTTATGACTCCCACACTCAAGCTGGGTGGTGGTGGCGCACGCCTTTAATCCCAGCACTCAGGAGGCAGAGCCAGGTGAGCTCTGTGAGTTCAAGGCCAGCTTGGTCTACAGAGTGAGATCCAGGACAGGCACCAAAACTACACAGAGAAACCCTGTCTCAAAAAACCAAAAAAAAAAAAAAAAAAAAAAAAAGACTCCCACACTCTACTTAGGAAAGCCAGGCAGGGCAATTCACACCAGGAATTCTGACATTCAGATGGCTGAGGCAGGAAGATTGTGAGTTCTAGGCCAGCCTGGGTTATACATCAAGACCTTGTTAGAAAGAACAGGAAAGAAAGGAAGGAAGGGAGGAAGGAGGGAGGGAGAGAGGAAGGGAGGGAGAGAAGGAGGGCAAAGGCTGCAGGAAGACACAAAGCAAGGAGAAACTAAGTACTACATATTAAAGGTAGCTGATTTTCAACTTAGCTTCATGAATTCAGTTCAGTCTCTAGTTCATTTGAATAATCGATAAAGAATGCATCTCTGATATTTACCATCACACCACTGACAGACTGTATCGCCAAAAATCCAGTTCCTTGTGGGGTGATAGGACCTTAAAGAAAACAGAAAAGAAAAAATAGTAAACCACATATTTTACTCTAACCCCTTTTCTCAAAGAAACAAATCTTTCAAGTTGGGGTTTCATGACAGGAAAAGAACTATAATGACGTAAGCCTAAATGGTATCAACTGATCTTATAATTATTATAATCACAATTTACCCCAAAAAGTTGCTCCACAATGCATGTGCTGTGGGGTGTACTTTAGAAGCCTCTGTCTGCCATTGTGGTCTTCAATATAGTACAGTGGGATTGTCTGAAACCTCCTCCATCCTACAGAAAAAATAATTGGGTCTCGAGACTTGAGGATTTTCTTATACCAACGATGTTTCTTGAGGCGCATCTGGAGACATAAACAGTCAATAAAACACTGCACATGCAAATAATCTGTCTCCAAGCATGCAGCAAAGGGTACCTACCTGCACATATCCCACAGTGCCCTCACTATTGCCCAAACCACCCAGAATAATCGGGTAGTGTGGGTCAAAGTTCTGCACGAATTCACAGGGGATGTTTTCAATCTCAATTCGGACATACATTCCAGGTCGAAAACCCTCATACTGAACTCTGGTTTCATCTTCTTGATCTTCAAATTCAGCATGGTTAAGCTACAGATGAGATAAGGGGACAAAAACAGAAGCACAATAAACCCACAGTATTCTTAATCAACATTAAGATTAAATTCTAAAACATACAAAGGAACCACGGACACAACAATTTCGGTTTTATTGCAATAAAACGTTATATATATCCTCTTCACCTCTGTACTTCAAGACAGGTACCAACAGTGTTTTCTGTTGCTCCAAGTCACAGCCACTAACTCCAAAAGGATGTTGCTTAGCAAGGTGCCTGGGCTATGCTCTAACTCCCTGTCAATCATTTTCTATAACTCTACTCATCCTTGGTCTTAGAACAGCCAGTCTACCCTCCCTTCCCCTCACTCTCAGCTGATGGCTATTCCTGCTTCCAGTCAGCTGTGTTCTGGTGTTTGTACCCACGCAACCTTTCACTATAGCTCTGCACTGTGGGTTAAGGACAAGCAACTACTTGGTAAGAACATTTTTTGGAAACAAGATCTATGTAGTCCAGGCTAGTCTTGAACTTCGAATCCTCTTGCTTCAGTCTTCTGAGGACATGAATTACAGTTGCATACCACCATACTAGGCCATAAATTAAGATTAAATAACATTTAAATACAGTTCTTCCATTGCCCTTGTATGTGGAAGGTGGCTGGGATGCTGGGTAGCACAGATTATTTAACCACACCTCTATTCAATGCCAAACTTCTGGCTCCCAAAAGATCTTCCTTCTATTATTTTTCTCATCTTTTCAAAACCTTTTGAGTCCTCTTTCTTCACCAGCTACTGTCCTATTTCTCTGCTTTACTTTGAACAAAACTCCACATTTCCTAAGAGTCAGTCTCCGGAGTTTTTCTCGTAACCGCTTTCACCTAGCACTGCATGAAAGTGCTTGTCAGTCACCACAGACCTTCCATGCCGTACCCAGTGGTGGCTTCCCCCCAGAAGAGCTTCTAGAGCAGAAAGATCTCAAGTATAGACTGATGGCTTCTGGCACACCTGCTCTTGGAAATTTGTCTCTTGGCTACTCTTAGCCCTACGCCTCATCTCCACTCACACACACTCCTGTTCTCCCTCTTTGCTAACTTCCCAAGCTACCTTATGGCTTGAAGGAGCCTTTCCTTTTCAGAGACCTCCACTTAGGTAAGCCAGACCCATTAGAACTTCAGGGCGACTAGAGAGAGGTTAAGTTAGAGTGATTTAGCTATTAAGAAAGACAGGCATTATGCTGCTACAAGTCAGGGTGTGGACGTCTTGAGAGCAAGTCCTACTTAGCTGTCCTTACAATGGTAGACAACTTTCTGCATCTATGGAAGTACAGGTTTTCAAAGCATCTAAAGTCTATTTAAGTGAGACTCTGTACAAGCTGGTTCACTTGCTTATCTTACAGCACCTTCTTCAGTGAGTAAGAGAGCTTGCTGTGCGTATAAAAACATACATAAAAAGTCAGGCATGGCCGTGCATGTCTACAACCTCAGCTCTGTGGAGGGTGGAGATGGAGGGCTGATGGGGCTCTGGGGGCCACCAGCAGACCTTTGGCAGGGTCTGTGTCAAAGGACCATGGCAGAGAGTGACAGAGCAGGACAGATGTTCTCTCAGCTGTGTACATGCACACAGATGCATTCACTCACATGCACACACGCAGGGAAACAATTTTCCTGTGTAAATGAAATTTTAAGGTTGTTTCCATGTGATGCACTGTTTAGATTTAGAATGCATTCAGAGGGAAGTGCTAACACATTTAAACTCAAGGCCACAAACATTCTGGCCTGAAATAAACATAGTTTGAGGATTTTTAACATTCTTGAGGTGTTATCTTTGTAGGTAGTTTTGATTTTTTTCAACTGTGTTGATGTTTCTTGACTCTCAGTACAAAATGTAAACTGGATCTCAGGCTGAGTCCTTCTCTTCCTACGTTCCCTTACTTTCTGTCCTTCTAGCCTGCCTCAACTGCATGAGCTCCTCAGAGGCAGAGACCATGTCTCAGTCATTACTGCCTCCTGAGCATGTGGGGCCCGGTACAAAAGTGGTGCTGACGCTCCCGGTGAGAAGAAAAAGCAATCTGAAGAATCCCACCACACAACTTCCACCCGGGGCTCCCAGGAAAACGAGGAGCCGGCCAGCAGGTGTGCTGCCTCAGCAGCAGCCAACAACTGCTTCTTACCTGCGCTTGCCTCTGCATCTCACCCTTAAGATCATCGAAATACGTGCTTTCTCCTCCGTCATACTCCGAGTCAAATAGCTCCTTCAACTTTCTCTTCTTATTCAGATGCTTTTTCTTAGCACTTTCCTCCTCAGTTGGGTCAGTTTCTTCCTTAACGTCTTCTTCTGTGTCTTCAATCTTAAGTTTCCAGAATAAAAAGCATTGAGAAGTTTATGGAGAATGTTCTTCAAATAAAAAAAGCAGATTTTTATATAGTGTTTGAGCTTAAAAACTCTGTTATGATCATCATGAACAGACAGACTTTGGTGCTGCTCCACTCTTCATCTGGCTGGGTGTGGCAACATGCATGAAACAAGTGTCTCCCACTTAGATGCTCCAGACACCGTTCAAAGTGTATCAGGAAGAATAAGGAATCTTTTTATGGCGCTTTTAAATCCCATCATTAAATGATAGCAAAACAAAGACAAATAAAAAGCATGAACTTGACAAATGATTACAGCAGGGTGGGAGGGATAGTTGGTACATCCATGAACTGTACAAATGAACTGTTGCCACTCTTCAGGAAGCTATCTATCCATCTGACAGGGAAATCAAGATCTACATGTCCCAAAGCAGATCTCTCTCAGGACACACTGACTGGATCAAGCTGGCAGAGCCACATCAAAGCCATACCTGAGTATCCGGGCCCGGGTGTCCCTTGTGCACGTCCCCCGTTTCTAGGTCTTCAAAGTCACCATAGAGCTCCTCTGCAAAAGAACATTTAAATGTCTGTTCTGTGACACTAGCACTGCCCAGCCTAGTCAATCCTGTGCTCTGCCTTCCAAACTTCATCTCTGTTTCCAGAAGTCCTAAACTTACATGGCTTAAAAACGAAAGCATTTCACTCTTTGCTTAGGAAAAGTAAACGGACCCAGGACTTGAAACCTCACCTAGCTGATGACCATCTTTCACGTCTAAGTAATGGACACTGTATGAGAGACACAAGTGCAGCCTTGAAGGTCAACTCCAAAACAACATTTCAAAGAGTAAGTGAAAAGACACAGCCTGATAACAGCCCATGTGAAGTGTCTGCCAACACAGCACATCGTTCCTGTCCTTGGGGAAAGTGAGACTATATATGTATAGAGCATGAAACAAAATTAGGGCTCAAAACATGAAACAAAATTAGGGCTCTTCCTATGCTGAGCTCATAGGAAGAGGTCATTATTTCATCTACTTGTTCACTGTTAGAGCTCTGGGTTCAGTTACAGGCTGTCCTCTTTAAAACAGACAAGTTAAGAAAGAATGCCTTTGGGAGGGCGACATTTACTGTTATTAAGACATATTCATATAACAGATAGGAAGCTCTTATTTATAACAAAAACTATAAAAATATAAGCATATACCTAGAACTGTGTTAGAAATTTACACACTAAATAAATGAAATATAACAGGGCTAGTGTCAGAGCTCAGTAAGCAGAGGTGTCTGCTGCCAAGCCTGAGGACCTGAGGTCAGGCCCCAGGACCCTCTGACTCCTGCAGGCTGTCTTCTGTCCTCCACACACATGCTAGCCACACAGGCGCTTTATTCTGTCACCAAGGGGCTAAGAGGAGCATCACCAGACACTGCGAACAGTATTCTTTACACTAACTAGGTCCAGCACACCTGACACCCTCCTCTGGCCTTCAGGGGCACCCGGCACACACGTGGTGCACATACATATATGCAGGCAAAGGAAAACTAAAAATACATTTACAAAAGTTGAGAAATGAAACCTAAACCCTAGCCCAAGGTTTATCTATAATAATCAATGCTGAATGAAAGCAATAAAGTAGATGCTAAGTCTCCCTCCTTATGGGCACCCAAAGAAAATGACCTTCAGAAAAAAATTTGGTAATTGTGAACTGCAAAAGGTGACCAAAGAGTTATCTCAAAATCATACTCTCTCTGTGTGTGTGTGTGTGTGTGTGTGTGTGTGTGTGTGTGTGTTACCGGGAATGAACTCATCAAGGCCTCTGTACATGTTAGATGAGCACTCTATTACTGAGATGCATTCCAAGCCTTTTCCATTATGAGGCAGGGTCTTATTCAGTTGCCTAGGACACCCTTGAATTTTCTACATAACAGTGCTCTCTAACACAGACAAAATACAAAACTCGACATCAGATCCTGTCTCCAGGTTCCTGACTTGAGTTCCTCTCTGATGTCCCTGGTTGATGGACTACAAGCTGTGAGCTGAAATAAACCCTTTCCCCCCCCAAGTTGTTTTTGGTCATGGTGTTTCATCACAGCAGGGGACACCCTAAAACAACAAGTAAACTTTATACACACAGTTTTAAATGAGTAGGAGGAAAGATCTCAAAATGTTAACAGGTCTTTTATGTGTAGCAGAATTTTAGTATTATATGTACTTTCTAAAATTCTCTGCTATGGATATGTACCTTTTGCTTTAAATTTTCCATGACTATTACTTTCACTAAAACAAACACGCTGAGTGAGGATAACCCACACACAATATATATTTGTAACTATAGGAGGTTTCTCACTTTTCTTTAAAGTCCCCAAATAGCAAATAGGTCAGCTAAGGGTAGAAAACAGGATATTATTTGTCAATTCCCCAAAGCATTCACAACTGACCAATTTTCAACTTGACAGTAAGACATTAAAGAAAATAAGAAGGGTAGGAGAATGGCTGTTGGTAAAGTGCTTGTACTTGCAAGCTCAAAGACCTCAGTTCTCTCCCTAGAATTCACGTAAACAAAAGCCAAGTGATTTGCAATCCTGGTTAGGGAGGCCGATCCCTAGATCTTGCTGGGCAACCCGCCTACCATACTTAATGAGTTCAGGAAAATAAGAGACCAGGCGTAAACATAAATAAATAAATGGGCAGGCAGTGTCTGAGGAAGGAATACCACCCGAGAAATAACAGCTAAGGCTGTCTGCCCCTTGCTTCCAGAGGCATGTGCACACTCAAACACACAAAGAAAATGCGCAGCCCTGACTTACCGTCTTCTGCTAAGATCTTGGCTGCATCTTTCTCGTCTTCCCACTTCCCCGTCACAAAGCAATCTCTGATACTGTTCATAACCTTACACAGAAAAACCAGCACTTAGTACATGTATACAAAACAACTATTCTTCAGAAATGGTAACAGACAACAATTTGCCTCTAAATATTTCTCAGGACACTTCAAACTGGCCCTGTAATCCTAGTACATACCTATAATCCTAGTACCAGGGTTGTTGAGGCAGAAGAATATTCAAGCTCAGTCTAGATCACACAGTGAGCCAACTTAGAATACAGAGACTGTCTCAAAAATATTAGTAAGAAAGCAAATGCACACTTCTGTGGATACAGTCATTCCACATAAGTGTGTGAGATAATTCTTACAGAATAGTAGAAAAAATCTGCAAATATATAGAAGGGACATATACCCAGACTGTATAAACTGATAAGGGATATGTTCTCAGAACAAACAACTCATAACTAAATGTCTAAATTTTAAAAATAGGCCTACAGTATGAACAGGTATATAACAAATAGATAGCAATTACCTGAAATGATGCTTGACAACATTAGCTATCTGAGAAATGCAAATCAGTATCATGGTATGACACATTTCACACCTTCTAGTGTGGCTGAACAAGACAGGTACAAATGACTCTTGAAGATGTAAACTAACTAGAACCCACAAACACTGCTGGTGGGAATGAAAAGTGCACGGCTGTTTAAAGAATGGAGAACATATGAGGGAAGCTTGTTTTCTCTGATCTTATCAACAGAACTAACATACTGTTCGGATACTGCTTTGCCTATGACACTGATAAATGAGATGAGCAATCACCTCATTTTTCTCATTTTACTCCTTCAATTCAACCAAGGGCTAATTCTCTAGAAGGAATGTAGTTAAAGATATAAATAGATAAAGAACATGAAATTGAGGGGAGGCAGTGCAGGGTGGATATGTATATATATTGGATATGTATATATGAAATTATCAAAGAATATTATATTAGGTTCCCTAGCCATCTTTCAAGGGAAAATGACTTCCTTCCCTTCCCTGCCCTTCTGCCAACCATCAGCCATCTACCAAAGAACAAGCCTAGTTCTAGACCCGAACCCTCTTCCCCTGAACCACCTCCACCTGCTAAGTCTATTCTTCCCTTTGTGCAGACTTCCCATCTGTGCAGACTAGTTCTGTGTCAACTTGACACAAATCATTTGGGAAGTGGAAGCATCAATGGAGAAAATGCCCCTACTAGATCAGCCTATGGGCAAGACAGTGCTGCATTTTCTGGACTGATAATTGATACGGGAGAGCCCAACTCACTGCGGCAGTGCCACCCCTGGGCTGGTGGTCCTGGGTACTATAAGAATGCTGAGCAAACCATGAGAGGCACCAGTTCCTGCTAACATGTTCCTGCTTTGAGTTCTTGCCCTGTCTGGATGACAGACTGTGAACTCTAAGGGAACCAATCCTTCTTCCCCAAGTTGCTTTTGGTTATGGTGTTTGACCCCAGCAATGGAAACCTAAGTAAGACACCACCACCCTTGCTCTCCTGTCACTGTCTGCAAACACAAAGGCTACTTCTAGACCAAGGTCCACAAACCCTCTGTTCCTGAGACACCACTGCTGGGTAAGTCGCCTCCTCCCTCTCCATCCCCTGCATTCCTTCCCAAAACAGTTACCACCTCCACACCCAAAAATCTAGCTCCAGATCCATGGCCTTTGAACCTGCTTTCTTCAAGAGCCATCTCCCCTTTCCTATACGCCCACTGCCATCTCTGTACCCACAGGCCTAGCTCTAGACCAGGGGTTGGGAGCCATCTTTCCCTGGTCCAATTATACAGCTCATCCACTAATTTTATATCATACATCTGCACTGGCCCAATCCAAGGAAGGCCAGATTTTCATTTTCAGACGTAAAGCCAAAAAAAGAAGTCCACATGCCCAGGTCAAATTACCAAAACAAAAAATAACATGAATGGCCATGACAGCATGTTTCCCATCAAACCAGTAGTCTTACAGAAGTGTTCTCTATTGAGAACTACCTAGGTGAACCACAGCACACAAATTAAAAGCACTATCATAAACTTCATCAAAGAATTCAAGGAATTTAACGAAGGCATGAACAAATACTTCGATAAACTCCACGAGGGTAATGATAAACACCTGAGAGATGTCCAAGAAAATACAAATACATGGCTGAATGAAATGATGAAGATAATTCACAATTTGAAACAAACTGAAGTGAAGATGGAATGAGAAAACACCAACATCCTGATTAGAAAACTGCGGGAAAGCCTGGCCAGCAGAATGAACGAGTCAAGCAGAAGACAGGACACCAGGACTGGAAGATAGAGCAGAGGCTCTGGACTGAAGCAAGGACTATGAAATAATGTTAAAGCACAGGAAAGGAAGATTCGGAAATGCAGGACACCATCAAAAGACCAAATCTTCTCATTACAGGCATAACTGAGGGAGAAGAACCCCAGATCAATGGCATAGACCATATCTTCAACAAGATCACAGAAGCACACTTTCCCCCAAATTAAGGAAAGACACACCCATACAGATACCATTTTCTCTAATAGACAAAAAATAAGAGAAACCTCAGAACTACATGACATCAAAAACAGATCTAACAGATGTTCCACCCAAATGCCAAACATACATTCTACTCAGCAGCTCATGGAAGCTTTTCTAAAACAGACCACATGCTTGGTCACCAAAAAAAAACCCTTAACAAATACATAAAATCTGAAGTAATCCCATGTATCCTATCCAATATTACACAATAAAAGTCTATAGCAGCCGGGTGGTAGTGGTGTACTCCTTTAATCCCAGCACTCGGAAGGCAGAGCCAGGTGGATCTCTGTGAGTTCGAGGCCAGCCTGGTTGGTCTACCGAGCGAGATCCAGGACAGGCACCAAAACTACACAGAGAAACCCTGTCTCCAAAAACAACAACAACAAAAAGTTGATAGCAAACAAAACTCGAGTAAATGTATAAACTCTAAATTCATGGAGATTAAACAACTCATAACTGAAAGGTGGACAGGTCAAAGAAGAAATCAAGAAAGAAACAAAAATATTCATAGAACTAAATGAAAATAAAAACCACACAACAAAACCTGGGACACACGAACAGCAGTTCTAAGAGGGAAGCTGGAGCCCCACGTGCCCGTTAGGTCAGACAGAGTACAAATAAATGACTTAAGGATGCAACTCAAGAATTTGGAAAAACACAAACAAACCAAATCCAACCCCAGCAGATGGCAGGCAAGAAATAATAAAAATCAAATTAATAAAATGGAAGCAAAAAACAAACAAAAACCAACACAAACAATCAATAACTCTAAGGCTGGTTCTCTGAAAAAAGCAAGGACAACAGATTCTTGGCCCAACTAACCAAAGGAAAGAAAAGGGAGACTCAAATTAATAAAATTAGAGATAGGCAGTGAAACAGTACCACAGACAACAAAGAAGTTCATAATAGTTTAAGGGAACACTTTAAAAACCTGTACTCTGCTGTTGGAAAACCAGAAAGAAATGGACAACTTTCTTGATTCATCCAAAGGACCAAGAGGAGGCAAACAACTTAAACAGACCCACACCAAACAAGGAGACAGAGGGGTAATAAAGCACCTGCTGACTGAAAAAGTCCAGGCCCAGATGGATTCATAGCAAAATTCTACTAGTTTCAGAGAAAAACTAGAACCAATCCTACTTAGCAATCTTAAATTCTTCAAAGACAGAAACAGAAGGATCACTCCCAAATTCATTCTAAGAAGCCAGTATCACTCTAGTATCAAAACAAGGCAAATGCCAGATGGTGGTGGTGCACACCTTTAACCCCAGCAGGCAGGAGGCAAGGGCAGGGAGAGATCTCTGTGAGTTTGAGGCCAGCCTGGTCTACAGAGCGAGATCCAGGACAGCCAGAGATGCTACACAGAGAAACCCTGTTTCAAAAAAACAAACAAAGAAAAACAAGCAAACACAATAAAACTACAGACCAATATCCATGGTGAACATAGATGCCAAAAATCCTCAATAAAATACTAGTAAACTAAATAAAAGCATGTGAAGATCATCCACCATGATCAAGTAAGTTGGCTTTATCCCAGAAATGCAGTATGGTTCCTAAGTCAGTAAGTAAAATCATAGAAATGGACTTAAAGACAAAACTCACATGTTCATCTCAAGAGATACAGAAAAGGCCTCTGACAAAATCTAACACACTTTCATGATCAAAGTCCTAGAGAGTGGAACTGGAGGAACACATGTCAACATAATAAAGGCTATATAAGACAAATCCACAGCCAACACTATCCTAAACAGAGAAAAACTTGAAGCAATTCCATGAAAATCAGGAATGAGAGAGTTTGGCTGGAACCCCTGTCACCCCTGTACAAGGGGGGAAACCCCATCTGTCCTACTTCCTTCCCCCAACCTCACCTGCACTAAAAACACTCTGAACAAAGGAATGGCACCAAAAGCCCAGATGCAATCCGCCTTTCTGACACGACCAGCCCACCCAAGTGCCGCCCAGGGGCTTAGCTTTTGACCATACTTGGGCACAGTCCGAGCTCCTGGCTGGCACATCATCATCCCTCAACTAAGGTCTATAAAACCTCCCTGCCTTAGTCCAGGTGCAAGTTCTCTGGCCCCGTTCTTTGAGACCACCCAACAAATCTGTATTTATCTGTTTTTCACCTCGTGTGACCTGGCCTCGGTGGAAACCTACACTGCCCACTGTCCCCACTCCTTCTCAGTGCTGTGTCTGAAGCACTAGCTAGAGCAGTAAGGCAAGAGGAGGAAGTGAAAGGGACACAAACAGGAAGAGAAGTCAAAAGATCCTTATTTGCAAATGGCATGAGATCCTAAAAATTCCAACAGAAAACTTCTAGAAACAATGAACAATTTCAGCAAAGTGGCAGAGTAAAAAAATCAGCTTACAAAAATGGGTCGTTTTCTATACACAACAGCAAACCCGCTAACAAAGACAAGGTCACACCCCCTTAACCACAGCACCAGAGACAACAGAGAATCCTGGAATAAACCTGACCAAGGAGACAAAATACCTCTCCACGAAAACGTCAACTCTGAGGAAAGAGACTAGAGAGGGAAAAGACATCATGTGTTCATGAAGTGTTCATGAATTGGTAAAATACTGTGAAAATGACCATCCTACGGAAGACTATTTACAGATTCAATGAAATCCCGATGAAAATACCCACAACATTCTTCCCAGAAACAAACAGAAGTAAAATCTTCAGATACATATGGAACCAGAGAGGATCCCAGAGAGCCTAAGCAAGCCTGAGCTTTAAAAATAAAAAGGCAGCATGCTTTCACCCCAGCAGTTGACTATTTCCTTCCCACCTCACCACACCACCAGGACAGATGGAGTCTGGTTAAACTCAGAACCTGTTACTGCTTGTATGCCGGAAACACTGACATGGGGAAATGATCTGTTAGAGAACAAGAAGCCAGTGACAAATATGTAATCCTGAAGTCAGAAAATGTCCTTCTAAAGTAGGTCTTTAATCACTTCACTGCATTTCAATGTGTGTGTGAGGGAGGTGAGGGGTGGTAGGGATTGTGTGTCCAGATGCTAGGTAAGCACTCTGCCACTGATACACTTCCAGCCCCAAGTCTTCCCAAAGCACACAGACCACTCAGCATTACCTCCTCTAAATCCCAATCATGAGGCGCCTCCACAAGAAATCTAGAGCAGTCCAGAGAGTCGGCCTTGTGCTTACACCCTCTGTCCGGCTGGCTGACACGGAACAGCCCTCCAAGCTCTTCTAGGGTGTCTCCATCTTCGTCTTCATTATCCTCTGTCACTAAAGAGACCACCATAAGAGAAAGGTGAAAATAAAAACTTCACTCTTAGAGGACTCCTTGCCCTGAACTAGTTAAACCACACATCTTAGAATCTAAGGAACTGTGGTCCCCGTTCGTTATAGACATGTTGTGTCCCTGGGCCACTCACCCACAAAGAGCCAAAAGGCCAAAAAGCTATCACTTAATGTGTCTGGAAGACTTGTCCCAGAGACCACTGAGGAGTGAGTACTGGAGGCTGGGGAAGGGAGGCATTTAAAGGAAAAGATCTTCCAGAAGATCGTCTATGCAGAGCTCCCTTAGAACTTCTGTCAGTTAAGTGTCTGAGGTAAAATCTAAATGAAGAGCAGTACAGATCACTCTCCAATTTCCTCTCATGGGGCAACTTATTTCTGCATTTTTTTTTCCTAAAAAGAACTGATTAACAAGTTTAACAAACTATAAAAATTAGTGAACATGGGGAGAGAACACAGGGCTCTCATTCTTACAAGGAAGGGTGTGTGTGTGTGTGTGTGTGTGTGTGTGTGAGAGAGAGAGAGAGAGAGAGAGAGAGAGACTTTCATAGGCAGAAATATGTTCTTAACATTAAATTTAACAAAACAAAACAAATCCCATGAAGGACTTTATAAAATGATACAATGGACAATATTCTCATTCAAACTTTCATGCCAACTGAACAATATGTTATAAGACCAATTTATGGTCCCTGTGACATGATTATAAACATCTGCCAAGGCCAGCAAAAGGCTCAGCAGGTGAGGATGCTTGGCATGCAAGCCTGGTGGCCTGGGTTGGAACCTGGAAACCCATAAAAGGGTGGAGAGAACCAACTCCACACATTTGTCCTGTAACCTCCACACACATCCTCGGCATCAGTACTCTCCCATACCATAAATGTGTATACACATACACACATACACACACACACACACACACACACACACACACACACACACACACACAGTAAGTAAATTTAATATCTGTTTTTAAAATGTCTGGTAAATATATAAAAGCTGATAGCCAGAAATAATGGATGTCAATTCCAATCCTTTTGTCTACCTCATTTCCTTTTCAGAAAACAATCTAAGAACCTAAAACATTCTGAGCTCTGAACAGAGTTCTTTACCTGTCCCGTAAATCAGCTTTCGAAGATTTGGAGCCGCTTGTTGCTGCCTCAGAAAGGCCTCTGCTGCCTTCCTGGAAAGGTCTTCCTTCCACTTGAGGGCACCTGGAAGACCAACATCCAGTTACACCTGCTCACTGGCCTCTGCCTCCAACTCCAAAGTTCACCCACCCTAAAACGTGCTCACGACATGTTTAAGTAGTTAACAAACCCAAAGAGCAGACTCAAAAATGTAAAAATCCTATTGATACCAACAGTGTGAGGATGCCTGGCATTTCTGGAGTATTTACCTGACGTTTCTAGGGAGCTGCTATTCTCTTCCTTGTGCTCTTCTTCCTCTTTGAGTAAAGTTTCAATGTCACTGGTCTCATCAACCATGTTCTCTGACTCGAGTTTCTGCCCACTGCCCCCCTGAGGACTTGCAAGCTTTCCCCTGACAAGCCCTTTGTGTTCCGAGTCTTCATCGGAACTGAGCTCGGAGTCTTCAGACTCATCTTCAGATGGGAATGCCTCTTCGGCTGTACAATGACCAGAATCAGAAGTGGTGAGGGCCGCTTTTCTCACTGGGGAAGGCTTCTCTACATCCAGACGGCCCCTCCACTCATGAGCTGCTGACAACCGTGCCGCACTATCTCCTCCAGCCGACTTGGAGTCCCCAATGTCTCTCTCTCCTGCAGCAGAGTCGCTGCCATCTTCGCTGCTTTCGTCTGCTTCCTCTGCCGCCTCCTCCTCCTCCCCAGAGCTCCTCTCAAGATCGTCATCGCTATCAGCAAACGCTGGCAGGTCTGCCTCACTGTCTTCTTCCTGCTCCTCAAGTTTTGGTCGCTTGCTTCCCCTAACCGACACGTATTTACAGCTGGAGGGTTTAGCACCTTCCTCTTCCTCTTCCTCATCACTGGAGCCACTTTCCGTTCTGTCCCCTTCAGACATTTCTTCTTCATCTTCACTATCTTCATCTCCAGACTCATCTTCCGTGTCTCCAAAAACGGCTTTCCGACGTATTCGACCAGTCTTCACATCCAGCTGCTTTTCCTCTTTCGGCATCCACAGCCTGTATTTCAAACAAATAAAAACTAATTCAAACTGTACAGCAGTTAGCTAGTCTAGAAATGTCAACCACTATGCTGAGAAATGGGAGGCTGAGGCAATAGGGGTCAAGGTTCTAGCCTGCCTGAGCTCACAGGAAGGCAAGTTTACAAGGGCAACTTAGTAACTTAGTGAGACCCTGTCCCCAAACAGAAATTTATTTCTGTGGGGTAGAGTTGCTGGTAGACTCTGACCCGGCCTGTGCAGAGCTCTGTGGTCACTCTTAACATTACTAAAGAAACAGCACTATCATACTCCCAAAATGACAGCACAAAAAATGACAAGTAACTAAGAAGCAAACTCACACAGCTGCCTAATGACACGCTTGCAAGGCACTAACAGAGCAAGGAGACTCTTGTTAGAAACAAACAAAGCGCCGGGCAGTGCCCAGCGCTCGGGAGGCAGAGCCAGGCGGATCTCTATGAGTTCGAGGCCAGCCTGGTCTACACAGTGAGATCCAGGACAGGCACCAAACCTACACAGAGAAACCCTGTCTCGAAAAACCAAAAAAAAAAAAAAAAAAAAAAAAAAAAAAAAAGAAAAAGAAAAGAAACAAAGCAACTTCTATTTTAGGAAAACTAGTCAAAAGGGAAGTTAATATTTAGTACATATTTAAAAACTAACTCCAGGGTCAAAGGACAATGTAAGCCTGGGTCACCTGTTGTGTCAGAAAATACTATACCCATGCTCACAGATTAATGAGATGTGCCTAGAAGACATGAGACTCGACACTGAGGGTCACAGCTGGGACCATGCAGGCATCAGAGAAAACAGTAATGGGATGGTAACACACAAAATAAAACCAAAGTCCAGAGTCAGCAGTGATACAGAAAGCAAGCGGGAAGGGAAAGCTCTTGGTTAAAGAATGCCAGCTGGCCAGAGTTCTGAACAGTGCTCTGTGGGTTGGTGACTCATTTTTTGGGCGCTGCTGAGTTTGTAGAGTATGATAAAATAGGCTGAGGAAATGCCTCGGCAGTTCAGAGCACTCGCTGATCTTACAGAAGACCTGGGTTCCATTAATTGGTACAGAATTATTGAGTTGGTAAAGTTATGAGATAAAATTAAGACTAAACAAAGCTATTCAATGTAGTGCTACATATAAAATGGTGAGACCATCAATTATAAAAAAAAAAACAAAAAACTGCAATACACCATAAGACAGTTCCTAGGTCAGAAACACAAATAGCAAAACAATGACTATATAAAAAGACTATATAAAGAATACATAGACAAAGAAAATGCTCAGGATATTTAAATTATAAAGTTATTAATTATGTGTATGTATGTGTGTGCCTACAGAGTTTATGTGGACCATGAGCATGTAGGTGGTCAAAGCAGTCAGAGGGTGTCAGAGTCCCTAGAACTGGAGTTACAGGCATTTGTAAGGCAATAAATGTGGGTGCTGGGCACTAAATCTGAGTCCTCTGCAGAAATAGGATGTGCTCTTAACCACTGAGCAATCTCTCAAGCCCCAGGAATAATGACCCTTAAATGAACTCTTTAATTTTTCAAGTTACCACGGTAGGCAATAATGCACAATATAATAAATATATAAATATACTATAGTCTATTATTTTCAGAATGAGTATGAGGCGTGAGTAGAACAAAAATCAATGTTTAACAATGGCACATAGCATACAAGCTCCCAACCCGGGCTGAAAACTGAGCCACGCTAGTGACACTACCATGGCGACAAAGCAATGTATGGAGGACTTTCAGAGACAAGGCTTGTGCCTTTGGACAAGACCTGAGTAAGCAGTTACATACTATTCGAGAACTTTGGTCGCTAAACAATATCCAAGCAGTCTCCTAGAAAACTAAAAGCAATCAATAGAAAAGTTTGTGTAGTATTTGAACAATAATATGAATACTTCTGTTGAAAACAAGTCTTCTATTTTATCGTGAGAAAATACAGTATTACGTAATGCTACATAAGTGGAAAAACTGTCAAGAAGCACATGAATATACACAGTAAACCAAAAAACCTGGAGTCAGATTCCATCAAAATAAAAACTGTGATGGTAGAATGGTAGGTAATATAATTTTTACTTTAACTTTTTAAAATTAAAAATTAGGAAAGAGCCAGTAACATGGGTCATTGAGTAAAGGCACTTGTTGCCAAACTTGACTTTCTGAGTTTGATTCCTGGAACGGACACAGTAAACAGAGAACCAACTCGAAAAATCTGTACGCAAGCGCTCTCTCTCTCTCTCTCTCTCTCTCTCTCTCACACACACACACACACACACACACACACACTAAATGTTAAAAAATAAATAAATAAATAACTTGGAAAATGGTCAACTTACCCTTGATTATCTATATCTTCTGACCCCAGCGGTTTGGAATCAGAAAAAAGTGTCACTCTGCTTGAAGCCATCTTGGCATCGATACTGGCATGGGTGGAGATGAGACTCTGGACCAGTTCATGTGTAGGGCCTGGTTCCTCCTGCCGAAGCCAGGAAAAACGTGCAAGTGAGGAAAGCACAAGGGTCCTGGCGACATGCTGGCTGCATCACTTCTCAAAACTACCCTAAACTTGGACTAGAGATGACTCAGCAGTTCCGATTGCATACTGCTCATGCAGAAGACCTATGAGCTCATTTTCTAGCACAGCGCCCACGCCAGGAGGCTCACAGCTGCCTGGAACCTCAGTACCATCTGACATGTCTGCCTCTGAACACACATACGTGCATGCATGTATACAGACACATACACAAAAATAATAAATCTTTTAAAAATTATCTTATAGTTCTAAAAACCTTTCCCACTGTCTCAAGAAAGAGAAGAAAATTCTTGCAACAAAGCTTAAACTTGATCCCCAACACTGTAAACACCTCAATTCACACAGTACATAATCTGGTAACCTAAGCCCTTAGCTAGGAAAACTCCAGGTCTCTACACTACAGCCAAGAACAATTTTAACCCAGTAAGATTACCTTTCAAAACCTAACAAAAATCTAAGTCCCCATCACTCCCATGGCAAAGGGAACACCTTGGAATACGGGATGGAGAGACGTAAGCTGGAGGACAGGAATAATGCTGTGTGACACTGTCCTCCGCACAAGGCCTGGCCACTGTACTCATGAACGGACAGCAGCTGTGCTGAGCTACACAAGGCGGAGCCTGTCAACATTCTCACTTGGGTTGGGGAGGGGTTCATAAGGCACCATCTCTCCCTGAGGAGCAACTGACAGTTAATGGCTGCTGAGGGGGAATCTCTGTTGTTGTTGTGTTTTAACATGTAGCATGTAAAGTGTTTTGCCCACACATTTTCATCTGTGCACTACTTGCATGCCTTTATGCCGGCAGAGGCCAGCAGAGGGTGTCGGTTTCCCTGCAACTGGAGTAAAAGTCAGTTGTGAGCCACCATGTAGATGCTGGAAAGGTTCCAGGTCCTCTGCAAGAGCAGATAGTGCTCTTAACCTCTGTAGTCCACATCCAGTAAATAACTCCAAACCTATTCTCATGTAAACACCCTAATTAAACTCAGTAAGTCATTATAAAAAATGACATGCTGCAGGGTGTTGGCGCACGCCTTTAATCCCAGCACTCGGGAGGCAGAGCCAGGCGGATCTCTGTGAGTTTGAGGCCAGCCTGGGCTACAGAGTGAGTTCCAGGATAGCCAGGGCTGTTTCACAGAGAAAGTCTTGAAAAATCTTTTAAAAAAAAAGACATGCTGAGAAGCTTCAGCAGGAAAGATGAGGGGCGACAAGGAGGGGAGCAAGTATGGAAACTGCTCAACTCCATCCCGCACACAGAGTAAGTCTGAAAGTGTGTCCAGAAGTGTGAGGGAAGGAGAGGGTAATTGGGGTGACAATGTCAAAGAAACCTTTCCAAAAGAATCTCAAATTTCTTACACTTATACACACACACGGCTCTAACTGAGGGAAGAGGAAGTTGAACAGGAAAAGCAAGGCGGACAAACAACACAGGATGTTTAATAAAACCTCAAGAAATCACTATTTTGTATTTACAAAACACTATATATAACACATACAGGCACAGGTGTACGTATCTTAAATGTACACACACACACACACACACACACACACACACACACACACACACACGATAAGAGACCCTAAATGAAGTATGCCACTTAGACTGACAATGTTCTTCACAAGAGCCATTACTATCTAACAAAATCCCCAGTACCCAGCATGAAAAACTTCCATGTGAGTGGTTGGTCAGGGGAGTCCAAGTGACTCCCAGAACAATTCAAGCTATTGCTGTAGTCCTTCGTTGCTTCTCAGAGGGTGAAGATAAGTTCCTATCGCTGAAGACACCATGTACTTAGGACACAGAACCTAGAGGATTCAAGCTGTATCCAACCTGAAAGCTCCTTCCTGAGGTCTAGTGATCATAGTACCAGAAAATACTAAGCAAGCCACCGAGGGAAGGAAGCAATGAATAGTCCTACCCAGCCATGATGCCTATGAACCACAACAATGGCCGATGTGGCAAGATGTCCCAAAGGTGTAATACTGGCACTCACATCTGGGTGATAACCACCAGCTGTCCATAGGAAGGAAATCATGCTTGGTACTGGAAAGCTAACCAATGAGGGACTAGTGAAGTCATGGATCTTAGAGGACTTACGTCCACCACTTTACGAGACAAGCTTAATTCCCAACTGCATTCTAAAACGTACCCATATACCCACAGAGAAGTGTAGCTATCACCCCTCATCGAAGAGCTTCTCTTTATAGCAAATAGAGACCATTATAGGAAACTATAACTGGTCACAATGCAGAGATCAACAGATGGTGGGGAGCCCAGTCTCAATGGGCAAACTACAACACAACTCCTGACCTAAGCTTCAGAGAACAAAGAGGGGCAGAAAGACCTAAGAGCCAGAGGAGCAGCTGGTCTGTGGTTAAGACTGTGCTTCCTAGAGAGCTGGAGAGGTGGCTCAGAAGTTAAAAACACTGCTTATTCTTCCAGAGGTCCTGAGTTCAATTCCCTTTGAGTGCAGACAGAACACTGTATACCTAATGAATAGAACACTGTATACCTGATAAGTAAATCAATAAATCTGAGAAGAAAAAAAAAAAAAAAAGACGGTGTTTCCTAGAAATGGCAGGGCAGCCACACCCTTGACACCTCAACAGAATGGTTGCCTAGACAAGACTTGAACAGTGACAAGACCAACAGTCATGCTAACGCGGCAGGGGAACCTTCACAAGATCCCACCCACAGACAAAGAACTATGACAACTAATGCCTGCTGAGGGAGAGAGTTAGTCTTCCCCAGGGATGAATCCCGATTAATTAATTATCCAATACAAACTGGTCAGCCCTGAAATCAAATACATACAAATACCATCACACGGACTCAGTTATAGTTATATATTTATAATTACACACATAAATATATTTATAAATAACAATAATAATCAAAGAAAAAGAGGCCATCAGCTTAAGGGGGGAGGTCACAGAAGGGGTTGGAGGAAAGGGAAGGGGAAATGTGATTTAATTAATTTTGATTTTAGAAGTTGTAAATTAGAAAGAATAAAAATACCACTAATTACTTACACACACACAATACACATACCAGCCAGGGCTATGTAGAGAGACCCTGTCTCAAAAAAAAAAAAAAAAAAAAAAAAGACAAGAAAGAAAAGCAAAGCCAGAATAAGAGCACTCTGGACCTAGAGAACGCTAGTTTTCTAGAAAGACGATGAGCGTGGCAGGGGTGCTAACAACTGGGGACTTCAAAGCTGAAGAGCAGGAAGGACAGGATTTTTATTTTCGGCATGCTACAATGAAAACCATCCTTTATAATCAATGCTTTTTATCATAACTTGGATTAAAAGAAATAAAGCTTTAATAGCTAGAAGATGAACGCAATAGTTGACAAAAAAGATTTGCAAAGAACAATTCAGAAAAGAGACCCTTTCTTACCATTGCCTGAAAGCCATGGCTACCACCGAGGTCGACGTAGACAGCATCTTTGTCATAGAGCACACCCCCAACGCCAGAGAGAGGCGCATAGACCAGCTTCTCCTTCTCATTCAAACAGCGCTTCTTTTGCTGTTCCGGGAGTGCACAGGGGTCCGGGAGAAAACTGACATCACTGACAGCAAAATCCCCTACGCCTGGAAGACAGAACCCAGGAAGCAACTTGACAAGAAGTCAAGTATTCACAAAGCAAGTGTCAAACGTTGGGAAAACACATCCCTGCATCTGCAGGTTTGAGGCGTGACCCGGAAAAGGCACTGAGGCAGTAGACCTTGCTAGCCAGACAGTATCTGCATCCACTCAACATTTGGCAGATGATACACAACTGGGTTATTTCTAAAACCTCCAGACCATGGTTCTGCCTTCTTTGGTCCTTTCTCAATGTTCCAGAGGAACGAAACCACCCCAGGAGGTTGACAAATACAGTGTACTTTACAGTAAGAGAATACCTGGCATGTGAATCTGGCTGTTATTTTTCAGGTAGGCCCCTCGTAAATAACCATAAAGAGACACCTTTCGGTCACATTTGATGTTTGTGCGGATGTCCTCAGGGTTTGTCAAATCTTCCATCCTAGAAAAATAAATACAATCACACTGCAGGAAGAAATGTAAAAAGTACTTACACTTCTCGTCACGTGTTGACCACTCTTGTTCATGGGCTGGGAGCATGGCTCAATGGTTCAACACTGCCTAGCACATGAGGCTTGGAGCTCAATCTTGAGCACCACAAGAACAAGACTCACTCCTTAAGCATATAATTTAGAAAACTACAAGATACAGAAATATGGAAGCATGGTTCACTGTGTTCCGGAGGACAAGGAGCAAAACCATGACTGTCTCCAACTGGCTCCATATGGTAATACACTCCACAAGACACTGGGTCAGGGAAGAGCACAGAACATGTTTAGAAAAACCCTTTATGGAAGAGTTAAGATTAACTGGATGGCTGAGGTTTTGCTTTATCTCAGAGTCCTCTAAGGACGGGATTAGAGGCTGAGAAAACAAAACACAAATAAAGCAGAGAAACTGAGCAACTGGTGCTCTAGGCACAAGGACTTCATCACTGACGCCTCAAAATTTCCCCATTTTTCTGTTAACCAGTTTGTTTGGTTTTGTTGTTGTTTGTTTGTTATTTTGGTTTTTCGAAACAGGGTTTCTCTGTGTGTAGCTCTGGCTGTCATGAACTCGCTCTGTAGACCAGGCTGGCCTCAAACTCAGAACTCAAGCGATCCGCTTCTCTCTGCCTCCTGAGTGCGGGGATTAAAGGTGTGTGCCACCTAGCTTTGTTTAGAGAGAAAGAGAGAGAGAGAAAGAGAGAGAGAGAGAGAGGCAGTAGTGGTACATGTCTTTAATCCCAGCACTCCAAAACAGATGTAGGCCAGCCTGGTCTACAGAGTGAGTTCCAGGACAGCCAGGACTACACAGAGAAACCCTGTCTCGGAAACAAAACAAACAAACAACAACAACAACAAAAAACCCACACAAACAAAAAAGGAGAAAAAGAAAAAAAAATGCCAGGAATCAGCCAGAGGCTTTGCGAAAGCCCTCTAATGCGCTGAGCTGCATCCCCAGCCCTTAGCTTCACTGGAAATGCTTATAATTATTTGCCCTAGAAAGCACAGTATCTTCCAGTGACTGCATGTTCTCAAGCCTTAAAACAGTTAAAATGAAATACACAGATTTGGAAGAAAAGAAACTCACACTTATATTTTACCTGTCTGCCAGGATGTAAGGATGAGAAGTTTGCCATGTGAGAGGCCTAAACTTCATAACTGTAATAAATCGGCCCAGGTTGTGAATCTCTTGGTTCTGATATTCTCCATGTACCATTCCAGAAAGGTAGAACAGCTTGGCACCCTAAACATTAAAAAGAAAACAAAGTAAAATGAAAGTCAATTACATGCATGTCAACACCATAAGAAGCAGGGTCATTAGGAGCCAATGTCTTGGTGTTTTCAAAGATGGCTGCTTTCTTCAGGGCTTGTCATGTGAGGGTCTCACCAAAGCAAACTCCTCTCAGTTCAACACCGGCATCTGTGGAGAAGGCACTGAGGTTCCTAAGCAGAGAAAGGACTTTGTGACCAATGGGCCACAGCAGTACGAGGAGGAGAAATGGCAGGTCCTCGTCTTGAACTAACAGAAACTTCGGAAGCACTGCCTCAAACCAGACCAGTAGAGGGTACATACACTCTCTGACGGATGTGTAGAGAAGCAAGTGTGATTCATCAAGAGACACGGATAAAGACCACGTGGGGAAACAGGCCAAGGACTAGAAATACAGGCATACAGGAAAACCCCAGAGATTTATGAAGAGCTCTTCATTCTGGCTGCTTGAAAAGGTCACAAGTGACAGGACTCGATAGTAGCTTTTCTTCCTACCGGATAGACTTCTGTCCAGAACCTATGCTTTAACCGCTTCTTGGTCTTCTTGAGTTGCTTGTTATGCTTGAAGGAGTCGAGATGGGTGAGAACGCCCATGATTTTAGGGAAACCGTGTACTTGACAGATGTTTAGAAATTCAAATGTCTCCATTTCAAACCCGAAGCTGGCATCTATAAGCATCAGCACCTAAAAACAGAACACAATTTCTCACAGAAGCCACGACAATCCTCCACCCAGACCAAGAGTCAGCAAGTTACAGCCCATGGGTCAAATCAAGCCACTCACTTGTTTGCTTAAATATTCAAAAGAACGACACAAAAGGTATCTCCATTAATATTCATGCTCTCAAAGCTACAGAATCATTAGTATTTTAGTAATTTTAAAAACGTAAGGCTTACCAAGTTTAAACTAGTTGTACTGAGTAACATTATTAATAAACCCCAAGTTAAAAAAATTTGTATCTTTAATATCAATATAGTTTGATGGGACTATAGAGAGGTGGTTCAACAGAGCACTTGTTCTTGCAGAGGACCCAGGTTCAATTCCCAGCACCCATATGGCAGCTCACAACTATCTATAACTCCAGTTCCAGGGGATCAGACATCCTCTTCTGACCACTGCAGGCACCAGGCATGCACATGGCACACAGACTCACATGCAAGCAAACCATTCATATACATATAATAAAATAAATGAATCATAAAAAAATTTTTAATCAGGACAGACTGGTAACTTTTATATTTTTGGAGTCTTTCTGGTCCAAAGGATAAAAATCTGTAGCTCTTTGACATCTGGTTAAATTAAATACACACACACACACACACACACACACACACAATCCACGACATCTGTTATCCTGTTATGCTAGGTTAAGAGACAACTAAAAAAAAAAAAAAAAAAAAAAAAAAAAGGAATGACCACCACCAGTTCCCAAATTCAATTCAGGCTCCATCTTTTTCTTGTGCTTAGTACTGTAAAGATTTTCCATTGATAAACCCTGACTGCCTCACCCTACCATAACCATTAAGAATGGAATTTTATGGAATATACAAACTGTTGGGGGGTGGGGTCATCAAGCATCTTTCCCAGCTGTCAACCCCATGAGCTGCAACAAAGACGACCTGCCAGTCTAGTTATGTTCACCACTCAAATGACCACTATGGTGGTAACCAACTGCCTTTTGAGTGAATTTGAGGCCTGCTCCACAGAACTCATGTCTAACATTGTAAACCTGGTCTACAGCCCATGACTGGGGAGGTCATAGGCTCTAAAGGACACAGTGTCAGACTGCCTTCTAAATGGCTATGTTTAGCCAGGTATGGTGATGCACACCTTTAATCCCAGCACCTGGGAGACAGAGACAGGCAGATCTCTGAGTTTGAGGCTCGACTGGTTTACATGGTGAGTTCTAGGCCAGCACACAGGGCTCATAGTAAGATCTTGTATCAGAAGTAAAAAACAATACAAATTGGATTAGTCCAACTCTAGGCCTTTTCCAGAGATTCTTTTTGTGACGGTGGCAGTTAACAGATTCACTGCTGGTCAAAGTGCTAAGAATAATGACTGTAGAGTGCTTGGCCCTAAACAGGACATTGGTCCCACTGTATCACCCTCTCCATGGCTCAGCAATACTGCAGAAGACAGGGTGAAAAGAACTGTTAAAGCCAGAAGATGGGGAAGAGTGCACTCAAGAACTCACTGTATCTGTGATTACCTGGACAAGACTGAGCCCATCACCATTCCCTCATGCATGAGCCTGAGACTCCATGCAGTCAATAGATTCTGGGAGGGGCATTGGTGATAAATTGCCAGTGTTCTAATAAATTCGAATAAGCAGCCATAATTAAACACAGTGGGTCAAATAAATCACTAAATAAATAAATATAAAGACATGAGCCAAGCATGGTAGAGCACACGTTTAACTCCAGCACTCAGGAGGCAGAGGCAGCTGGATCTCTGAATCTAAGGCCAACTTAGTCTACAGAGTAAGTTTCAGGACAGCCAGGACTACACAGAGAAATCTTGTGTCAGGGGAAAAAAAAATACGAACGAGAGAGAGAGAGAGAGAGAGAGAGAGAGAGAGAGAGAGAG